>JAVIWB010005876.1:0-85462 GCA_031893035.1 Dermolepida albohirtum | reverse complement strand
GTTGCAGATTAGCTGATTGTTGATCTTAATAAGCACAAAATTCTATAATTTTATTGATTGTATAATAGCGGTATTAAATATAACAACAGATATAATTCATAAAATCGATCAAAGATATCTTTTATGTATTTAATTCACTATTTAAGTATCTTTGACATTATCAATCATAGCTTGTTATCAGTTGTACGAGCACAGAGCCATAATGTTTATGGAAGAAAATATTTTATATTTTAACGTAATTGTTTATTATGTCAATACAAATAATTTAACAACAAAATTTAGATCTAAACAATTAGATTATTATAAAGGTGTTTCAAATTTCGCGGTTTTACTTAAGAATAAATAAAACACATAATTTGCGTTCACTTTCAAAAACTTTTTATTGGTAATTGAAGTATAAGTTATGACAGTTATATGCGAAAAATAATATCTGCCAAATGGCCTCCTCTTGCAGCTCCACAGACGTCCACTCTTTTGTTAAAATTTTCAATGATATTTTGACATAATTGAGGCTCTATCTCACCAATGACACGAATAATTTCATCTTTCAAAGCAGGAATTGATTGCGGATTGTGTTTGTAAACCTGACTTTTCACATAATTCCAAAGAAAATAGTCTAACGGTGTCAAATCACATGATTTTGGTGGCCAATTAACATCACCGTTTCTTGAGATTACACGTCCAGGAAATTTTTCTCTCAATAAATCAATTGATTCGTGTGCAAAGTGAGGTGTAGCGCCATCCTGTTGAAACCACATATCCTCTGAATTAATATTCATTAATTCAGGCCACAAAAATTCGGTTATCATGCGGCGATATCGATCACCATTGACAGTTACAGCTTCACCAGCAGCATCTTCAAAGAAGTAAAGTCCAATTACACCACCTAACCATAATGCACAACAGTAACTCGTTTAGGATGCATAGATTTCTTATGAATAATTTGTGGATTTTCCTCATACCAGATACGGCAATTTTATTTATTAACATAGCCACCAAGTTCAAAATGTACCTCATCGGAAAACATTATTTTCTGAGAAAAACCAGCTGGTTGTTCATTGATGAAATTGATAAATGAACGACGTTTTAAGTGATCTAATGGCTTCAGTTCCTGTGTTATTTGAACCTTATACGCCTTCAGAGCTAAATCCTTGTGTAAAATACGTCATGTTGTTCATCCACTAAGTCCAAGTTGTTGTGAACGTCGTCTAATGGACATTTCAGGATCTTCAGCAACACTTTCACGAACCAAACCTATATTTTCTTGTGAACGACCACTACGACTGTATTTTTCACTTTTTTGATCTTCCACGGAACCGGTCTCTCGAACTTTCTTAATAATTCGACCAATAGTGCTTTCAGATGGACGATTATGTAAACCATGAAATTCACGTAATTTTCTAAAAACTCTTTTCACAGAATGCTGATTTTCATAAAATAATTCAACAATTTGAACGCCTTGTTGGACAGTGTTAAATGCCCACATACCCAGATAAATTCAGTGCGCCATCTATATTTTATTTATTCTTAAAAAAAAAACGCGCAATTTGAAACACCCTTTACAACGACCAAGAAGAAACGGTGTCTTAGACTCACGAGGTACTCGTCGTCAAAACGTTGAAATTTAATTATCAAACGCAACTTACTTAAATTAGGAAGAGTGGCGACGTAACCGTAACCGTAACACTTTGTCATTCCATATACCGTGTGTATCAGCCAAATGGAATAAATTCGATTATAATTAAATGGAAGGGTGTTCGAAATAACGCTCGGACACGTCGATTGGGATTTTTAGTTGCGTATTTTTTTAAATAAAAAGTTTATATACAGGGTGTGTCATGTAAAAGTGGTCAATACCAACTTTCTTATTTTAAATGCAACACCCTGTCAAATATTAAATTTTTAGATTTTTTAGAAAATTCCAGACGTATTTTATGTACAATGTCCTATACCTATCTTCGATTGTTTCGGAAATATTAAATGTTTTCAGATTAATTTGAAACATTTTTGATAATGTAAAAAATAACAAGAAAAACATTAATGTCACTGTAGGAAATGTTCAAAATGTTCGCCGCAAATGTCTTGACAACATCCTACCCTTAAATAAAAATTTTTTCTAACGTAGCTCAACATCTCAGGTGTGACCGATCTAATCGCAACTATTATTCGTCTTCTTAAGTCAGCTAAGTCGACGGGTTTAGTTTTGTATACTATACTCTTGATATATCCCCATAAGAAGAAGTCTAATGGCGTTAGATCAGGGGATTGTGCTGGCCATTCCATCGATCCTCGCCTACATATCCACCGATTCGGGAATATTTGGTTGAGGTACTGCCGGACATTGATTTGGTAATGGGGTGGTGCTCCATCTTGCTGGAACCACATCGTATTTGCTGGAACTTGTGGGTTTGCTAGATCAGGATATAAGTTTGTCAAAGCTGGCACGAGATTATTTTGAAGCAATGCTAAATAATTGTCGCCATTCAAATTTCCATGAATGAAAAAAGGACCTACGATATGATCTCCAATAATTCCTGCCCAAACATTAACCTTCTCAGGGTATTGCGTATGTTCTTCCCTCATTCAGTGAGGATTTTCCCTGGACTAATAGCGGCAATTTTGACGATTAGCATGACCGTGAAACGTAAAGGTACACTCATCAGAAAATAAAATATGTTCTAATTGGATCACATTGTTATCTAACATTGTCATCATTTGTTCACAAAAGTACGTTCTCCTATCAAAGTCGTCTTCCATGAGCTCCTGAGTTGGTATAATTTTATAGGGATGCATTTTATCTTCTTTTAACGTGCGAGTAATCGATGAATGGCAAACATCGAACATTAGCGCTGCTTGTCTATTAGAAGTATGCACAATATCCAGTTTGGTATCATTACTTACTGCATTCGCAGCTGCTTTTTTTATTTGCCTTACATGTTCAAACTCGCGAAACTGCTTTTCTATTTTACTAATTGTTCCTTGGGATATGGGCGGCAAATTTGGAAATTTCTCATGAAATAAGTGAGCAACTTCCATTTGTGTCCGTGTATTATCTCCATAACTAATCATCTGCAGAATTGTTATTTTGTGCATTTCTGTTAAATGAACCATGTTGCTGAAATGTAGTTAACGAAATTCAAACAGTTATGACACTGACGACACTATGACACTGACAACACTCTGCTAAGGCAAGGTATTTAAAAACGAAGTACAAGTACAATTAAAGGTTTTCACTTAATAGTTCGGTAAACAAACTATAATGTGAAAATCTTATTTTAATTGTAAACAAAATTATTAATCTGAAAACATTTAATGTTTCCGAAACAGTCGAAGATAGGTATAGGACATTGTACATGAAATATGTCTGGAATTTTCTAAAGAATCCAAAAATTTAATATTTGACAGGGTGTTGCATTTAAAATAAGAAAGTTGGTATTGACCACTTTTACATGACACACCCTGTATATAAACTTTTTATTTAAAAAAATACGCAACTAAAAATCCCAATCGACGTGTCCGAGCGTTTTTTCGAACACCCTTCCATTTAATTATTATCGAATTTATTCCATTTGGCTGATACACACTGTATGATATTGCTTTGTTTCTCACAACAAAATGGTTTGAAATGTTAAACTTACCTAAATTGTTATCGAATTCATGATGCGTTGTGGTATTTGCGACGCGCATAGGGGACTTCGTTTCGATTCTACTTTCATGGTATTGTTTTTCTTCCACTTTCAACATACTAAAACAAAAGAACACGATTCTATTAAAAATTAAATTCAATTTTAATAAATAGGATAAATAATTATAAGCAAACGAAACCATAACCTTAACCACTTTTATCAGATATCAGTCACGTATTTTGAAATTACATATGTTCAGTTTGGAAAGTTATCTCATATTTTTTAAATAAAATAAATGTAAACTTAGATTAGACATTCCGAAAAATAAATATTGTGGAACATTTTTGCGGTAAGGTGGTACCAATGTACGAGGGAGCGTTCTTATATTCGCGGAATGGGGGACAAGGGGTGTAAATAAAAAAACCAAATTATTTTTCTTTTTCAATATATTCACCTGCAAGACGGATACATTTTCCACATCTTTCAATCAATTTATTTATACCCTCGTAAAAAAATGATTTCTCTTTATCTGCAAAATACGCCGAAACTGCCTCCTTGACTTCATCATCGGCAGTAAATTTTTTACCCCGCAGCTCTTCTTTCATTTTCGGAAACAGGTAATAATCACTCGGGGCCAAGTCTGGTCTGTGGGGTGGGTGATTCACAATTTCGAAGCCCACCTTATGCAGGGCTGCTAACGCAACGCGGCTCTTGTGGACGGGCGCGTTGTCGTGCAAAAGCAGAACACCTTTTGTCAATTTTCCCAGTCTTTTCTCTTTAATGGCTTCTTCTAGTCGCTCGAATATTGAAGCGTAATATTCTCCGGTTATAGAAACACCTTTATCTTTATAATCAATCAACAATATTCCTTCCGAGTCCCAAAATACCGTTGCCATGAGTTTCACAGCTGATTGTGACACTTTAAATTTCTTGGGAGGTGCTGTGCCCTTTTTATGCCACTGCATGGAGTCTTGTTTGGACTCAGGTTCATAATGATGAACCCAAGTTTCGTCTCCAGTAACAATTCCACTCAATACACCATCCTTGTCTTCATTACAGAGGTCCAAAAATGCACGCGAATACTCTACGCGCTGTTGTTTTTGCGGCGGCGTGAGCATTCTCGGCACCCATCTTGCGCTGACCTTAGACATGCCGAGATGATCGTGTAGGATTTTAAAAATTGTTGTATCGGATACTCCAACCATTTCTGCGAGTTATTTCTTCTTTAGTCGAGCATCTTCGAGTACAATTTGTTCAACTTTTTGGATAAGTGCTGGCGTGGTCACCTCAATGCTCCTGCCCGGCCTCGGGTCGTCTTCAAGGGTTTCCCTTCCTTGTTTAAATAAACTATGCCACTTGTACACCATGGTTTTTCGTGGACAAGAGTCGCCGTAAACCAATGACATCTCATTCATTATGGTCGATTTTCCTTGCCTGGTAGGGAACTTTATAACGGCACGATATTCGATTTTTTCCATATTTCACTTTTCACTCCTGATTATGTTACTTGGTTGACGATAGCTCAAAGACTAACTGTCTAATAACAATGAAACTTCGTATTTATACTAATCATGAGTCGCTGCACAGGCCACGCCCCCAATGCGCCTACTCGCAAATATAAAAACGCTCCCTCGTACCTACGTATTTGTTACTTAGAGTCTTGACGAGATTTATCAACCAATTTTTTACAGTTGTTAGTTTCTATAGTCGACCCAGATGCACTCTGCAATTTTTAAAATGAATGTTAAAAGGAATCATTTAAATGTTAATAACACCCTGTCTACTACATATGTTTCAGAGATTCACTCATCATCAGGTAGACTTCGTGTTATTAAGGAACGATTCCTTCGTAGAGTTTATCGGAGTAAGAACTCGGCCAAGACTGAAGGACGGGTCTTCCCAGATATTTCTGTAGTCAGCCTTCGAAAGGACTCCATTTTCGATGATTTTCGACTTTGGTGCCCCTTAGGGCTAAAATCGGAACAGACGGGGTACAAATTCCCTCGGAAATCGATTCAGCGTCTCATTTTACAAATTTCAAACTTCATATTTTTATCTCCCCTGGAACGGGTACTCGAAATTTTTACCAAATTGAAGAAATGTGATTCAAAATTCTCTATTTCCTTCGAATAAAATGCAATATTTGGGCCGCCAATGTTCCCTTTGGCCTAAAATTCGGAAATCCGTTCTGGGGGAGGTAGAAATATGAAATTCGGACGCTTTATGTAAAATGGCACGTTGAATCGATTTTCGAGGGAATTAACGCTCTATCTCTTTTGGTTTCGACCCTAAAGGGCACCAAAATCGAAAATCATCGAAAATGGGGTATTTTCGAAGGCTGATTACAGAAGTACCTGAAAAGACCCGTCCTTCAGTCTTGGACGTGTTCTTACCCGGTCCTTATACTAGGGCGGAGTACCATTGAGGGGGTCCTGTGGAGGCCGAAGCGGTCTCTAAGGCGTCTAACGCCTAGGTCTGCATTTTTCGCTTATAAAACGCAATTTTGGGCCAAAACAAAAAACTTTAGTCCAAATCTGACAATTTTATCATGTTCAGCATGGTCAATTACATATATAACCAAAATTTGAACGAAATTGGGGAGGTCGAGATTTTTTTCAAAATCGCAAGGGGTAGGTATGCGAAAATTGCCGATTTTTGACGATTTGCGAAGGTCGTTCGATTTCGCTTAAATTTTGGTTATATATGTAATTGACCACGCTGAATACGATAAAAATGTCAGATTTAGGCTAAAGTTTTCTTTTTGGCCAAAAAAATGCGTTTTATGAGCGAAAAATGAAGGCTTCTACACTAGACGCTTTAGGGACCGTTTCGAGCTCCACAGAGCCTCCTCCATGGCACTCCGTTTTAACATAAGGACCGACTAAGAGCCTGTCCAAGACTGAATGACGGGTCTTTCCAGATACTTCTGTAGCCAATTTTCGAAAAGGCCGCATTTTCGATGATTTTCGACTTTGGCACCCTTTAGAGGCGAAACCGGAAGAGATAGGGCACTAATTCCCTCGGTAATCGATTCAGCGTGCCATTTTACATAAAGGATCCAAGTTTCATCTTTCTATCATGCCCGGAACGGATACTCGAAATTTGGGCCAAATTGAAAAAATGCGATTCAAAATTCACAATTTCTTTCGAATAAAATGCGATCTTTTGGACCGCGAATTATCCTTTTGGCCTAAAATTCGGGGATCCGTTCCAGGAGAGGTAGGAATATGAAATTTGGACGCTTTGTGTAAAATGGCACGCTGAATCGATTTACAATTTATTTTGTTAATAAAAAAAACTTTTTTGCCAAAAATCAAGTGTGATTTTTGAACTTCTAGATTGTGTTTAGTGACGAACAAAAGCAGAGGCGGTAACAGCAAGCCTTCAATTTATGAGACGACGATTTTCTGAACGATATAGCGAAGTCTGCGTAAAACATTCAGCGTTCATCATGATCTGGTCGTGCATAACGTCAGAAGGTCCCGGGCCCCTGTATTACTACAAAGGCACAATGGAGCAACGTGTTGAAGGGTGTTGTGCTTCAACATTTACATGAATTAGACCTTAATGACAGACCGTACACCTACATGCATGAGGTGCCCCTGGTCATAAGGCAAAATCTGAACTTTTTGGAGTTGCTGATTTTGCTAGTACTTCCATGGCAGGAAATATTTTCGATCTAAGCGCTATCCAAAATGGGTGGAGATTTTGAAATCGATAATTTATTTAAAAAAAAGACCACAATTTAAGAACTGAAGGCTAGTATTCAAGTTGTGCGGTAAAACGATCGCTTGCTTTTGAGCCTGAGGGTGGGATTACGAAATATTAGTAATTTCTTCAAAAGCTTTACATACAATAAATATGTTTCGTTAAACTCTTCATTTTTGTTTTTCTACACGAACGAAAATGTTATACGAGGATAGTTTGACAAGTAGTGAGAATGAGACATAGGTGGCGCTCTAATTGGTAAAACAAATGCACTATAATTTAGGTTGCTTATTTATATGTTTACATTCCGATATTTAGATAAATCGGTTGATTAGTTTATTTTTGACAGCTGATTGAAAAAGAAGCAACAAGTCGTTTTGTTAAAATGGAAAAAGGGGAGAATCGTGCGGTGATTAAATACTTTGTAATTAAGGGTATGAAAGCTATCGAAATAAAAGATGAGTTACGGGAAACATCAGGTGAATCTGCTCCATCATCTGCCACAGTAAGTAGATGGGTAAATGAATTTAAACGTGGTAGAACCAGCTGTGTTGATGAAGCGCGCTCTGGAGCACACAAAATCGTGACTTCTAAGGAAATGATTATAAAAATCCATAATATTATTACGCAAGATCGACGACTCAAAGTGAGAGAGATAGCAGGCATGGTAACCATTTCAATAGAACGCGTACACCACATTTTAACGAAAGAATTGGGCCTTTCCAAGCTTTCGGCAAGATGGGTGCCGCGATTGCTTACGACTGATCAAAAGTTCACTCGTTTGCGCATTTCCAATGAGTGTTTATACCTTTATAAGCGGAATCCGGTTGATTTGCTACTTGCGATGAAACTTGGATATACTATAGTAGACCCGAAACTAAACAACAGCCGAAGCAATGGTTTGAACGTGGTTCTGCACCTCTAAAGAAAGCGAAAACCACTTTATCGGCAAACAAGGTGGTGGCATCAATTTTTTGGGATTCAAAGGGCATTTTGCTCATTGATTACTTACAGAAAGGTGCCACAATAAACGGACAATATTATGCAGAACTTCTACAAAAATTAAATGTTGAGATTCGTGCTAAACGGCCAGGAATGGCAAAGAAAAAGATACTGTTTTACCAAGACAACGCTCCCTCGCATACCAGCACAGTTGCGATGTCCAAAATCCACGAGTTGCATTTCCAATTAGTACCGCATGCGCCTTATTCGCCGGATGTAGCCCCTTCCGATTTCCACCTTTTTCCAAAATTGAAAACGGCACTAGATGGAAAGAAATTTTCATCTAACGACGAGCTTATCATCTTCGTAAATGAGTATTTTGCAAGCCTTCCGGAATCGCATTTTAGAGATGACATCAGGGCATTGGAGCACCGTTGGAATAAATGTATTGCTCTTTTAGGAGAATATATTGAAAAATAAAAATTATTTTGTATTTAAAAAATTCGTTTTTCTTTTCCATTCTCACTAGTTGTCAAACTACCCTCGTATTTGCAGGTGGCGCTACTCTTTTGGACAGAGAATGTATTGTGTATAGTTGTATAGATACATGTTTCTTTACGATAAATAAAAATTCAAATTTGTTGTTTTAAATCTTTATCCGAAAACAAGAAAGAATTTTGCCAATAAATACAAAATAATTACTTAATTTCTAAGCATTAAAAATTAGCAAAATATCTAAAAAAACACAAAGGGAAGTCGCATTCAAAACACAGAATACACTTGAAAAAAATTATTAATAATAACCCGGATAAAATTCATAATAGTAGAAAGTTACGCGTTTATAAGTTATCATGCAGTAGATGCCCTGGTATGTACATTGGACAAACAGGAAAATCTTTTGATAAATATATATTTGAACATAACTCATATGCAAATAAAAAACGGATTCTTCTTTCGCCAATCGTCTTAATCATTTATGTAGTGTCACCGTTAAAAGGAGACTAAAATTATCTTACTTTCAATACTCTACATTTCACTTGACATTTAAGTTAAAGTTACGACGTCTATAATAACATATTTTATACATGTTATTAGTACTAATAAATATATACAGTCTGTACACAAATTAAAAGCCATTGATATTTCAAGGAAAGGAATGATTAACAAAAACTTAATTCCAATAATATCTACATACAAAATACTTAAGGAAGGGTCCAGTCTCTAGTCACAGTCGAACTGAAAAGTCCCCGGTCTACCATAGTAAAACACAGTTTTTTGGCAAAATTCGATTTTATTATTCAACATAGTTGCCTTCGAGGGCGACACACCGATTATAGCGTTCTTCCAACTTTTCGATACCATTTTTGTAGTACGAATTGTCTTTAGCCTCGAAATAGGCCTCAGTTTCGGCGATCACCTCCTCATCCCTGCCAAATTTCTTCCCGGCGAGCATTCTCTTGAGGTCTGCAAACAGGAAATAGTCGCTGGGGGTCACATCTGGAGAGTACGGTGGATGGGGAAGTAATTCGAAACCCAATTCACTTAATTTGGCCATTGTTTTCATTGATTTGTGACACGGTGCATTGTCTTGGTGAAACAGCATTTTTTTCTTCTTCATATGGGGCCGTTTTTTTGCGATTTCGTTCTTCAAACGGTCCAATAACGCTGTATAGTAGTCGCTGTTGATGGACTGGCCCTTTTTAAGATAATCTATGAAAATTATTCCATGCGCATCCCAAAAAACTGACGCCATAACTTTTCCAGCTGACTGTTGCGTCTTTCCACGCTTTGGAGCCGGTTCATCGCGTGCAGTCCACTCGGCTGACTGTCGATTGGACTCTGGAGTGTAGTGATGAATCCATGTTTCATCCATTGTCACATATCGACGCAAAAACTCGGTTTTATTACGATTTAACAGCTTCAAACACAGCTCAGAATCATCAAGTCGTTGTTGTTTTTGATCGAATGTGAGGTCGCGCGGCACTCATTTTGCACAGAGCTTCCGCATGCCCAAATATTCATGCACCATATGTCCAACACATTCCTTTGATATCTTTAGGATGTCAGCTATCTCGATCAACTTTACTTTACGGTCATTTAAAATGATTTTGCGAACTTTTTTGATGTTTTCGTCGGTGACAGCCTCTCTTGGTCGTCGTCCACTGCGTTCGCCGTCTTCGGTGCTCATTTCGCCACGTTTAAACTTAGCATACCAATCAATTATGGTTGATTTTCCTGGCGCAGAGTCAGGAAACTCCTCATCAAGCCATGCTTTTGCTTCAACGGTATTTTTTCCCTTCAAAAAGCAGTACTTTATCAGCACACGAAATTCTTTTTTTTTCCATTTTTTTAAATAACAAAAGTAGCTTCACTCTTAACGCAATATCTCAGTAACTAATGGTAGGATTGCTGTCAAATTTTGACACGTTTCGTTTGAAGGTTAGTACTATCTAAAAAACATATGGATTTAATAACAGTAACGCCATCTATGTGTCAGGCCGGGGACTTTTCATGGTACTATTGATGATGACTTCACGGCGTTTCTTCATGCTAACAACTAAATTTTCGCCGTAGCTTACTGGCATTTGTCTTCTAATCTTTCTTATATGGCGAAAAAGATGCTTCATGTTGGAGCTATGTTAGCTGTGAAGTTTCTGCTTTACGATAGCCCACATTTTTTTATTGGGTTCGCATCCCTGTGAAGGCTTATTCTATCATCTTTCCATTCAACACAAAATATTGAGGTGTTTTGGATCATTTTCCTCCTGCAAATACCATTCTAGTGTTTCAGTGAAAAAACATATTTTCACGAAAAGCAGAAGTCCTTTTTGATGCAATTTTGTCATTAAAAGTCCAAAGTTTCCGAAACCACACTTACTGAAGGATTCCCATACATGAACCTTAACTGGATGCTTTATGAAATTTTGCTTTCTGCTGGGAAAAAATGCTGCAGACGCAATTTCGACGCTGCAAACAGCTTACAAGGATGACACTATGGGAAAAACTCAAGTGTACGAATGGTTTTCTCGTTTCAAAAAAGGTGAAATGTCAAGTGATGACAAAACTCGTTCTGGACGTCAATCAACTTCCAGAATAAATGTAAATTTCGAGGTTTGTGCGATTATGCTTGAAGATCGCCGACGAATCATTGAAGCAATTGCGGAGTCATCTGGAAAAACTTGGAGCTCAGTGCAGCGAATTTTGTCGGGAGAATTGGGGATGACAACAGTTGCCTCGAAGTTCATGTCCTGCATTGGCCAGTTCTTGGCTAAAAACAGCATGACTTTTTTGCCTCACGCCTCCTACTCACCTTATCTCGTCCCGTACGATTTTTTCTTGTTTCCACGAATGAAGAGTGATGGAAAAAAACGACAGAACAGCTCGCAGCCATATAAAAAAAAATTAGTTCGATCAACGTTTCCAGCAATGAAATCATCGATTAAACAAATTTATAAAGGTAATTTTGATGGAGCCTGTGGTTGATTAACTTAATCACTGAAGGTTGATATATAACCCCTTTCCACATTACTTTTCGTATTCTGTACACGTATTTCGACAATTAAGTTGTTACCATCAGCAAATAATTAAAACAGTGTCGCACTTGGAAGGCTACGGCAAAAGTACCCGTACGAAAACAAATTTCGCACACGGTCTATACCGTTGAAAGCCAAAACGCACACGGTGTGCTTAAGAATGCAATGTTATGACAGACAAAGAATGTTCTGGTAGACCGAAAAAGTTTGAAGATACGAAACTGCAGGAATTATGGGATGAAGACCCAACCCAAACTCAAAAACCATTGGCAGAAGCGTTAAATGTGGCCCAAGAAACGATTGGCGACCGATTACGAGTAATGGGCAAAATCCAAGGGATGGGAAAATGGGTGCTACATCATTTGAATGACAAGCAAATAGAAAATCGAAAAATCATTTGTGAAATGCTGCTTCAAAAATGTGATCGGAAGTAATTTCAGCATCGAATAGTGACGAGTTAGAAAAATGGATTTAATAGAAAACCCTAAGCACAAGAAATCATGGTTATCACCTGGTGAAGCCGACCCATCGACTTCAAGGCCAAATCGTTTTGGTCTTAACACAATGCTCTATGTTTGGTGGTACCAGAATGGCGTGGTGTATTACGAGCTGTTAAAACTTGGTGGAACAGTTAATACTGATCGCTATCGACAACAAATTATCAATTTGAACGATGCATTGATAGAAAAACGTCCAGAATGGGCCCGAAGACATGGTAAAGTGATTTTACAGCAATATAATGCGCTATCTCATATAAAGCATATGAAAGCACTTGGATGGGACATAATATCGCACTCGCCGTACTCTCCAGACCTTGCCTCGTCCGACAATCACCTTTTCGCATCAATGGGACGCGCGCTTGCAGAGTAGCTCTTCGCCAATTTCGAAGAAGTTAGAAAATGGTTCGATGAATGGTTTTTCTTAAAGGACAAATAGTTTTTTTAGGATGGCGTCCATAAATTGCTCAAAAGATGGGCAAGATGCGTAGAGTCAAATGGCTAATACTTCGAATAAATAAATTTTCCCATTTTCTTGAAAATTATGCAGTTTTTTTTTGACTTTCCGGTACACCTGGTATTTAAAAGATCTAAAAAGCATAATGAAATTTTATATTTTCGTGTCATTAAAATAAAAGATATTCCACATTAAGCGACTGTACTGTAGTCATTATGTTCATACTCATATGCAGGAGGTATACAGAAAATTGCTTTTAAATCTTTCGAAAACGTCGGTAATTGGTAAAAATGAAAAATTTAAATACTTATACCGTCAATGATTTGGATTAAAATTATGGAAATTGTCACATGTTATGAAGCCGTATAAATCTATGCACATTTAAATATATTTTTTACGAGACACAAATATTGAAAGATTCTGGTTAATGTGAATAAAAAGAGAAAAAAAATTTTCCAGGTAGAAAAATTATTTTAAATATCGAATAAAGAACGATTACTTTAAAATATATTTTGGAGGAGAAAAAGATGGATTGTCAATTATACACGTAAAAAAAAGATAGAAAAAAATCACGATCTGAGTTATTTTTAATAAAACGTGCTTGCGAAAACACTTCCTGGAACTGTCTCGAATGCAGTTATAATTGTTCGGCATTTAATCTCCCGTCAATCATAAAAACCCAGCAAAAAAAAATACGAAAAGAAATCGTCCGTCGAACTATTTTCAATTAAATGCATTCGCAAAAACAGTTTCTGGAATTTTTTCAATACAGTTTAATGTCAGTGTGCTGATTTGTTATTAAATGCATATGCGGCCAACTATTCGCGGTCGTAGTCCACGTTGACTGCCGTTCCGTCGCTAAGCCACTCCCACCACGGCATCTGCTACATGCTAAAGCAAGGGAACGCAGTCCACGTTGACCGTTCGATTCACCCAATCACAGTTATTAATTTACGTTCAATGACCAATTAAATAATAGTATTCTAAATATGGGATTATTTTGGTTCTTATTCATTAGGTGCTTAAAGTTTTATAATTTCATCTTTTAATTTTTCTATTTAAACATTGAAAATGTATATTTTTGAATGTACTCCTATGTTTCTTTTCTTTACGTAAAATATGCGCTATATGTTCTTAAGAAATATATTACCTATTTTAGAGAGAGGTAATACTTTTTCTAACAAAATATTATTTAATCTTCTATAAACCATTAATAAATATTTTATATTAGTAATATGTGTCGGATTTTGTTTTATTTCTGATAAACATGAAAAAATACTAAAATCAAAAGATGGACCTAATTTATCTGCTTCTGGGTTTCCGGGCTGGAACCCAGAAGCAGATAGCATGGACCACGACCGCGGAAGTCTACGTACCAAATTGATGGACCTAATTTATTTGTCAGCTACTGTATGTACACTACCATCCATAAGTTTAATCGCATTACAGATAATTTTAATTGCGCAATGATATTACAGAAACTGTTTATTTTCATGGCAAATTTATTTATAAAATACTGAATTAACATACAATTCAAGCAATTGATATTATTAATCTAAGTAATATTATAATAAGTTAGCTTAAATTTTACTTTCGTCAAAGTAACCAGCGCTAGCTGCGATCACGGCTTGATAAACACGTGGCATTCGTTCAACCAGTCGGTCGAGATATTCCTCATCGATAGAGTTCCGTGCATTCCGCAACTTACTACCCCAAAGATCTGTCTTTCTAGTAGGAGGTATTTTACGCACTTCACGATCCAAACAGTCCCATAACAGCTCTATCAGATTGCAGTCCGGACTTTGAGGTCGCCATGTACAACTTTTTACAATCTTTGCTATGTGTTTATGGTTGTTATCTTGCTGATAAACAAACCCCGGACGACAGTCCAGTACCTATATGTTCTCGCCCAGGCCAATCTGTTTTGTTTCTGTTGTGCAGACAGACGTGGTTTTTTTACTGCTACTCGACCTCTAAATCCAGCTTCATCTAAACGGCGTTTGGTTGTTGTTACGCCAACCGTGGCTTCGTGGTGTACGTTATATCGTGTTGCTATTTCCGGGGCTGTAAGGCGACGATTGCGCAAGGACATTATTTTCAGATATTCATCTTCTCTTGTAGTAGTAGTTATCTTCGGCCGTCCACTGCGTTTTCGGTCCCCGAGTTGGTCAATTTCTGCCATTCTCTTTATAGTTTGACGAACACAATACTCGGAAGCTTTTAGTTTTCGGGCGATTGCTCTATTAGAAAGCTTTGTTTCGTGCAAAGCAATAATTTTTGCACTTTGTTCAAGAGTTAGTTTCTTTCTCCTTGCCATATTTTAAACACAATTAAAAAAAATACGCTCACCCGATAGCACTTGCTGACACTTCATTAACAACGTGAATACTGAGTATTCACAGTGTAATAGAGATAAAATATACTCTTACAAGTGCACAAATATCAGGTAAAGACTGGCTATTACGTCCACGTAATAAACCATACAATAAGCAATTCCGAGTAAGGGATAATCTCCATGACACCCCCATTATATTTCTTACCTGAATATTATTTCTTGAAATAGAAAATAAGGCGTTCATTCGTTTGTACAAAATACTTCTGTTAAATAACGTGCAAATATGTAAAATGATTTTAGTTTGGATAAAATTTCAATATACGAACTTAAATATTTTATTTCCTTTTGCAATTAAAATTATTTGTAGTGCGATTAAACTTATGGACGGTAGTGTATATGTATAGATACGAAAATAGAACAATTATATATATTACTATTTATATTCTATAGTGTACATTAAAATTTAAATTATTTAAAACATCTGAAGAATCCAAGTGGACTCTGTGTCAAAACAATTGCTATTTGCAATAATTAAAAAAGGAAATAAGTGAGCATTTCAACCATCTATGTATTGGGTTGGCAACTAAGTACTTTCGGTTTTTACTGATAGAGGGCGTTGCTTTATTTTTTTGTAAAACGTATGTTAGTGCTGTACTTTACCGTTTGTCGCGTGATACTAGTCACATTGACGTAACTTCAGAAGCAAGTAGTGCGTGATTTTTATTAAAGCTATTAGTTGTGGGTTCATTTTAAATGGAGTGCAGAAACGAACATTTTCGACATATTTTACTATTTTATTTCCGTAAAGGAAAGAAAGCTGCTGCGGCTCACAAAAGGATATGTGAAGTTTATGGTGCTAATTGCGCACGTGTCAGAATTGGTATAAAAATTCCGTTCTGGAGATTTTTCCCTCAAAGATAAGCAACGTTCTAATCGGCCTACTGAAATTGATGATGACCAAATCAAAGTCATAATTGAAGAGGATCGTCATACAACTGTTCGAGAGGTTGCGGAGAGGCTACATGTATCGCACACAACAATTGAAAAACATTTAAAATGTCTTGGGCTAGTTAAGAAGCTTGATATTTGGGTACCTCACGAATTGAAAGAAATTCATTTAACACAAAGAATCAACTTTTGCGATATGCACCTTAGACGAAATGAAACCAACCCTTTCTTAAAAAGAATCATCACTGGTGATGAAAAATGGGTCCTGTACAGTAACATAGTTCGAAAACGATCATGGAGCAACACGATAAACCAGCTCAAACCACATCGAAAACTGAATTGCATCCAAAAAAGATCGTGCCGTCAGTTTGGTGGGATTACAAAGGTGTTGTGTTTTTTGAGCTGCTTCCAAGGAACCAAACGATCAATTCTGATGTTTACTGTCAACAATTAATAAAACTGGATGAAGCAATCAAAGAAAAACGGCCAGAATTGTCAAATCGGAAAGGTGTAGTTTTCCACCAAGATAATGCAAGGCCTCACACATATTTGGCAACTCGTGGGAAACTATTGGAGCTTGGCTGGGAAGTGATGCCACATCCCTCATACAGCCCTGATCTAGCACCATCTGATTACCATTTATTTCGAAGTTTGCAGAATTCTTTGAATGGTAAAACTTTCACAAATGACGATGACCTTCACTCGCACCTGGTTCACTTTTTTGCTGATAAGGACCAGAAATTTTATGAGCGCGGAATCATGCAGCTGAAAGAAAGATGGCAAAAGGTCATTGAGCAAAGTGGAAAATATATAATTGATTAAAAACTATTCTTTGTTTAAAAAAAAGTGTTTTATTTTATACTACAAAACCGAAAGTACTTAGTTGCCAACCCAATATTATTAATATTAGTTATTAATAAATAGTTCTTTAATTTTCACTTTTTTCCTACGTTTATGATTTCGACATCCACACAGTTTCGAAATCGTTAATCTGTACCGTAATAAGAAAACAAAGACAAACATACGACAAGAGCCACGATTTCTATTAATTAAAAAAGAACCCTAACTCTAAACATATTCTCTATATCGTAAACTGAAAATAACATTCAATCCCTTGTTATATAAATATATATTTTGTCGTAAAATGTATGTAAACACATCATTAGCTATTTTTAACCTTATAGACATGAATGGTGCCAAAGCTAAGCAATATAATCACATATTTATTCTTCGTTTTTGATCCGAACCTGAATACTAGATATATAAAGCCCAGTTGACACACACGCACACATACATATACATGGCTTGTCGAATAACATTCATTTCCATTATATTCAGCCCGGCGTCTCGTGCACTAGCCAACTTGGTAAAGTGCGCTTCCTTTTTTTTGGCCGAGTGACGCATAAATACGATGAATCGACATGTAAACAACACTCGTACAAGTTAAATTATGTAGACACGTTTTTGGAACTGCGACTTTTCAGAAAACGCATTAATAGCTTACTATTATATACCGCATAAATAAATATTTTTTAAAAAATATACGTATTTTGAATACTATGTTGCCATCTTCAGTCGTGACAATAACCTCTACGGTGTGAAGTGTTATTATAATGACGTGAATAATGTTGAAACTCTGCTTCGGTGAGGGCACATAACCATAATATCTCTTTATTCAGTTCCAGATATACAAAGGGTACTAGGAAAGTTTTGCAATATGACGCAACAATGACTCGTAGGAAGCTGCTTGTTGCTGCATGTGGAGACATGTTCATACGAGCCTAGTAGCCGCCGCGCCATATCGATGGGCTCAGTTATTCATTAGCAGTGACAATGTAAAGTGCTTGTGATGGCATCGTGGTCACGAAATGAGATAAAGGCAGTTTTGCGGTATAACTTCGTGCGTGGTTTAAACATAGACCAGTGCTTCGAAGAAATGACTCTTGCACTAGGTGATGTTTGTCCACATAGCACAACGATATTCTGGTGGTATAGAGAATTCCAAAGGGGAAATTTAACTGTGGAGGATGCTGAGAGGCCGAGAAGGTCACGAACGTCGGTTACGGAGGAAAACGTTACTACTGTGAGGAAAATGCTTGGCGAGGACAGGCGAGTGACCTACCAACAGATAAAGGATACGTCAGGCCTTAATGCATCAGCAATTCGTTCGATTCTGCATGATCATTTGCACGTGAAGAAACTTTGTTCTCTCTGGGTGCCGCATCGACTGACTGAAAAGTAGATGACACGACGTGTGACTTGGTGCCGGGAGATGCTAAAAAAGTTTAATAAGGGACAATCTCGATATGAGAACAACATCGTGGCAGGTGACGAGACTTGGCTGTACTATTACGATGTGCCGACCAAAGCTCAAAACAAAGTTCGGGTCTTTGATGATGAGGACACGCCCGTAGTTGTCAGAAAATCCCGGTCTGTAAAGAAGAAAATGATAGCTGTATTTTGCAAATCGAGTGGAATTGTGGAACGCGTCGTTTTGGACACACAGAAGATAGTCACAGCTAAGTGGCATACTGAACAGCGCCTGCCTAAAGTCATTGGATTTATGAAGAACCTGCGGCCAAAGTTAAGAATGGACACCTGGTTCCTCCATCACGATAATGCTCCAGCCCACCGCGCCAAAGTCAGCACCGAATATTGAACCACGACAGGATTGAAACTTCTCGACCACCCTCCCTACAGTCTTGCTCCCTGCGACTTTGCACTGTTCCCGCATGTGAAAATGAAGCTAAAAGGGAGCCGGTTTTCCAGTGAAGAGGACCTTCTGCGGGCTTGGGACAACGAGTGTGTTTTACTCCCTAGTGAAACATGTCTAGTAAACTAGGCAAAGTAGTAGTTTTTTGTTTCTCCTTTACAGGAAGATAAAATCAAAAAATCTATTAAAAGTCGTGTTTCGTGATATCTAGAAGAGTAAGTTTTTAATTTTTAAAACAAAAAAAATTAGTACTTTGCCGCTCTAAAATACAAATAAGCATTCAAAAAGCGTTCAAACTTCAAATATTATAAAAGATGATTAATTAAAAATGTTCATTAGACGTATTAGGAAACCTACTTCATTTTTCCGAAAATTTTTGTTAGACATATTGGAAAAACTACTTTATTTTTATAAATATTTTAGGGTAAGCATTGAGCTTACGCCTTGTTTAAAGAAAATTTCGTGATGGCTGTACTTTTGGTTAAATCGAAAGTCGTTGCCAACTCGTTTTAAATAGAAGGATGTATTTTTTATTACGTATATGAATTCTACAAGATATTCTAAAAATACTTTTCTAAGTTTTCCTTGTATCCAAAGTCAATAACTTTCGAGATATTTGAATTTTTTTGAGGATATGTTTTTACATCATTATTTGCTGTAGTTACTTTGTCACCGGAAAAGGTGATATTTGCAGCTTAAATATAAGATACCGCAAACTTTACATCGATGTTTTTATTTTTGACACATCTTATATAGGTTGTGTATGTTCATAAAGTAGTTTTAGAGTAGGTGGAATTTTAAAGAATCAGAACTTTTGTTTTTCAAATACAAGGCAATAATTTTTTTGCATATTGGAATGCAGAATTTACTTATACATTGATACGTAATAGCATTCCCTATACTATCTTCAATCCTTTTCATGTTATAATAAGTGTTTTGTTGATATTGGTGGAATAAGTGATAAATTGCAATGATTGTTGATAGGTAGCTATGACAATGACAGGTAATGTCAAAATTATTTGATCACAAAAACTCGATTGTGTAATTTTCACAAAATTTCTTTATTTTGAAAATGGTGACATTTGTTTCACCAACACTGTGGATCTTTCTGATTAAAAAGTTAATTTAACAAGAACGAAATATATTTCAGATTCCTAGAAATGATAATTATAGATACAAATGTAAAAAGTGACAGCATACTAGATTTTTTAATAAGTTTTATCATTCGATAAGAGATGGCGCTGTTTTCGTCGTTTTATTTTTCTAAGAATTGTTCTACTTTTTATGAATACGTGTGAAGTTTTCTCATTTTATATTTTCTCATTCATAAATTTACAGGTGTTCGAAGATGACGTGTCATAGAATTTTTTTTACAAATTGAATATCGTGAAGTAATAAAATTCTTATTATTGGAAGGTGTGTTACCAAAACAAATGCATGAACAATTATTAAAAGTGTATAAGAACTCTTCACCTTCAATTAGAACAGTAGAAAGATAGGTTGCTGGATTTAAACGTAGCCGTACAAGTCTTAAAGACAATCTACGTGAAGGACGTCCAAAAAAGTGCATCGACACTAGAAATCGTACCAAAAATAGAGAATATGGTTTTGGAAGATCGTCGATCAACCGAGAGAGACTTAGTAGAAAACCTAGGCATCTTATTAGGCAATGTGATCAATATTTTGGCTGAAGTTTTGAATTTCAGAAAGCTGTGTGTAAAACGGGTGCCGTATTCGTTAACATTTGAAGCGTTTTAAAAAGATTAAAAACGATTTTGTGCATCGTTTCATCACTATGGACGAGACTTAGGTCTACACCACCATGATCCTCAATCAAAACAAGAAGATAAGGAGTGGTGTGAACTCGGTACTTCGACTCTGAAGCGAGTTGGTGTCCAGAAATCGGCCAAGACGTTAGCATCAGTTTTTTTGGATGCAAAAGAAATGGTGTTCGTGGATTACCTCCAAAGTGGTAAAACAATAAACTTTGGATCAGCTGGATGTAAAAATTCGCGAGAAAAAAAATCATTTTTCACCAAAATAACGCAGCCTCTCACACAGCTCAAAAGAACCATCGCAGTGAATTAAAGTACGAATTGTTGCAAGATCCACCCTATTCGCCAGATTTAGTCTCCTCTGACTTCTAGCTGTTGTCACATCTACAAAAATTCATGCGTGGAAAAAGTTTACCCTCAGCGTAAACTTTAAATTTATGCTACCACGCAGTGCGGAAAAAGACGCATACCCCCGAGGAGTTTAATCTAAAATTTTAAGAAATGATCCAAAGGCGTTTTGTCAAATTCTTATGGTCTAGTAATTGTAGTCTGGTAATTGTATTATTCTATGTTTCTTATATAATCTTTTTGAATCCTGAGGACTGAAATATGTCGGGTCATTAATTTCATTCGCTTTTTAATCTACAAAGCGTTTCGATAGTAGCCCAAAAGAGTTCATAATTCCGAATTGTATAAAGTTTAATTCCACTTGCTTAAATTTTTGCTTTATCAAATTGGTGGTAAATGGGAATATCTCTCATTGAACATACGATGAATTCTATGGCATTTTCCACAAATATAAAATAAGTTCAAAATATCCATATTTCAGTAATTTTCGTTTTCTTTTTTGGATACGAGTAAACCACCAAACAGAAATTATAAACACTTATGAAAATATTTAGTTTTACATCATTACTATTATATGTATGTTGTAACTATTTTGGCATCGGAAATGATGATATTTGTAGCATAGGTAAAAGACCCCTCCTACTTTACTCTGATGTTCTTATTTTTGTCAAATCTTATACAGGGTGTTCATACAGTAGTTTTAGGTAGGTGCAACTTTAAAACACCAAAACTTTTTTTTGCAAAATATAATGCTTCATATTTCTGTTCATATTCGAATGTATACAATACTCGATCGTTCTGTTTATTGAACGATTCTTCTACGGTGAAGATTTTCTCGTCAGTAAACAGAATTTGTCTGTGAGCGTTCTTCGCGTACCGGCTGAGTAACGCTTTCGATTTTCGCTTGCGTTTTTCCTTCAATGCGGCCGTGAGCAGGTGTCCAGTGTGTCGCTTGTACGCGCTGAGTCCCAAATCTTCTTTGATAATGCGAGACATGGATTTTTGTAAAATTTTCATAGCCCGCAACAAGATTTTCTATTTTCGCAGCGGTTTTCGGTCTTTGATCGCTTTCGGAGTTCTCACAGTGCGCGGACGGCCGGATCTTTAACGGTCTCGTACTCCACCAGTATCTTCAAACAACTTCACAGCACGATACACAAAATTGCGAATGATTCCGAGCGGTCACAACGTCCTAAAGATATCGCCTTTTTCCATTTTGCATTTTAGTAGGCCAACTACAACGATACGATTTTCGATGTCGCCCCATTCCACGATTGTAAACAATTAATGTCAAAAACTTTTTAGGTCACAATGAAGCATAAATGTCAACTGTCAAATCGCAATCAATACGAAATAGATGAGCCCAGTGTTGCTTTCGTAATGAATGCGTTCAGTTATGTACCGGGATTTATGACTTGACTAGGTAATTAATAGAATTGAATGATCAATGTAATCGAAAACTTTAGAGAAATCAATACGTATTACGTACACCTTAAAACGGACATTGATAATTTTGCTGCCCCCAAAGTCCCCGTAATCGCTTGGGTAGGTTTTAAATGACGACGAATAATAGAAACAATTTTATTATACAGTGTGTATCAGCCAAATGGAATAAATTCGATAATAATTAAATGGAAGGGTGTTCGAAAAAACGCTCGAACACGTCGATTGGGATTTTTAGTTGCGTATTTTTTTAAATAAAAAGTTTATATTCAGGGTGTGTCATGTAAAAGTGGTCAATACCAACTTTTTTATTTTAAATGCAACACCCTGTCAAATATTAAATTTTTGGATTCTTTAACATAACATATGTACATATTTCATGTACAATGTCCTATACCTATCTTCGACTGTTTCGGAAATATTAAATGTTTTCAGATTAATAATTTTGTTTACAATTAAAATAAGATTTTCACATAATAGTTTGTTTACCGAACTATTAAGTGAAAATCTTTAATTGTACTTGTACTTCGTTTTAAAATACCTTGCCTTAGCAAAGTGTTGTCAGTATCATAGTGTTGTCAGTGTCATAAATGTTTGAATTTCGTTAACTACATTTCATCAAAATGGTTCATTTAACAGAAATGCATAAAATAACAATTCTGCAGATGATTGGTTATGGAGATAACACACGGACACAAATGGAAGTTGCTCACTTATTTCATGAAAAATTTCCAAATTTGCTGTCTATATCCCAAGGAACAATTAGTAAAATAGAAAAGCAGTTTCGCGAGTTTGGACATGTAAGGCAAATAAAAAAAGCAGTTGCGAATGCAGTAAGTAATGATACCAAACTGGATATTGTGCTTGAGTTTGAAAAAAACCCGCATACTTCTAGTAGACAAGCAGCGTCAATGTTCGATGTTTGCCATTCATCGATTACTCGCACATTAAAAGAAAATAAAGTGCATCCCTATAAAATTATACCAACTCAGGAGCTCATGGAAGACGACTTTGATAGGAGAACGTATTTTTGTGAACAAATGATGACAATGTTAGAAAACAATGTGATCCAATTAGAACATATTTTATTTTCTGATGAGTGTACCTTTACGTTTCACGATCATGCTAATCGTCAAAATTGCCGCTATTGGTCCAGGGAAAATCCTCATTGGATGAGGGAAGAACATACGCAATACCCTGAGAAGGTTAATGTTTGGGCAGGAATTGTTGGAGATCATATCGTAGGTCCTTTTTTCATTGATGGAAATTTGAATGGCGACAATTATTTAGCATTGCTTCAAAATAATCTCGTGCCAACTTTGACAAACTTATATCCTGATCTAGCAAACCCACAAGTTCCAGCAAATACGATGTGGTTCCAGCAAGATGGAGCACCACCCCATTACCAAATCAATGTCCGGCAGTACCTCAACCAAATATTCCCGAATCGGTGGATAAGTAGGCGAGGATCGATGGAATGGCCAGCACGATCCCCTGATCTAACGCCATTAGACTTCTTCTTATGGGGATATGTCAAGAGTATAGTATACAAAACTAAACCCCTCGACTTAGCTGACTTAAGAAGACGAATAATAGTTGCGATTAGATCGGTCACACCTGAGATGTTGAGCAACGTTAGAAAAAATTTGTATTTAAGATTAGGATGTTGTCAAGACGTTTGCGGCGAACACTTTGAACATCTCCTACAGTGACATTAATGTTTTTCTTGTTATTTTTTACATTATCAAAAATTTTTCAAATTAATCTGAAAACATTTAATATTTCCGAAACTGTCGAAGATAGGTATAGGACATTGTACATGAAATATGTCTGGAATTTTCTAAAGAATCCAAAAATTTAATATTTGATAGGGTGTTGCATTTAAAATAAGAAAGTTGGTATTGACCACTTTTACATGACACACCCTGTATATAAACTTTTTATTTAAAAAAATACGCAACTAAAAATCCCAACCGACGTGTCCGAGCGTTTTTTCGAACACCCTTCCATTTAATTATTATCGAATTTATTCCATTTGGCTGATACACATTGTATACGAGTTAAGATAACTTCTTATTTTGCAAAAGGAAAGGATATATAAGAAGTTCTAATTAAAGTTTGTTCGTTAAAACATAACTGTAACACATTTGAATATATTTTAATTTAACACTGACTATTAAAATTGTAACTGTTACATCTATTAGATCATTGACTCGTCTTATACTGTAATAATTATTTCTACCTGGCTATTACAAAGTAATTATTCACTAATTATTTTTGTTCGTATCTTTTAAATCTTTCTCGCAATTAACTAAAAAACGAAAAAACAATGGCGGCTCTTAGTCACACTACAGGAAGATCGTGTTAAATCATATTAAATTACAGGTGAAAAGTAAAAGAATTATGTCGATTGCAAAAATTAGTGTTGTAGTAAATATATTGTATTGGGTTGGCAACTAAGTACTTTCGGTTTTTACTGATAGAGAGCGTTGCTTTATCTTTTGTATAACGTATGTTAGTGCTGTACTTTACCGTTTGTCGCGTGACACTAGTCACATTGACGTAACTTCAGAAGCAAGTAGTGCGTGATTTTTATTAAAGCTATTAGTTGTGGGTTAATTTTAAATGGAGTGCAGAAACGAACATTTTCAACATATTTTACTATTTTATTTCCGTAAAGGAAAGAAAGCTGCTGCGGCTCACAAAAAGATATGTGAAGTTTATGGTGCTAATTGCTTAACAGAGCGCACGTGTCAGAATTGGTATAAAAAATTCCGTTCTGGAGATTTTTCCCTCAAAGATGAGCAACGTTCTGGTCGGCCTACTGAAGTTGATGATGACCAAATCAAAGTCATAATTGAAGAGGATCGTCATATAACTGTTCGAGAGGTTGCGGAGAGGCTACATGTATCGCACACAACAATTGAAAAACATTTAAAATGTCTTGGGCTAGTTAAGAAGCTTGATATTTGGGTACTTTACGAATTGAAAGAAATTCATTTAACACAAAGAATCAACTTTTGCGATATGCACCTTAGAAGAAATGAAACCGACCCTTTCTTAAAAAGAATCGTCACTGGTAATGAAAAATGGGTCCTGTACAGTAACATAGTTCGAAAACGATCATGGAGCAGACACGATAAACCAGCTCAAACCACATCTAAAGCTGAATTGCATCCAAAGAAGATCATCATTTGAGCTGCTTCCAAGGAACCAAACGATCAATTCTGATGTTTACTGTCAACAATTAATAAAACTGGATGAAGCAATCAAAGAAAAACGGCCAGAACTGTCAAATCGGAAAGGTGTAGTTTTCCACCAAGATAATGCAAGGTCTCACACATCTTTGGCAACTCGTGGGAAACTATTGGAGCTTGGCTGGGAAGTGATGCCACATCGCCCATACAGTCCTGATCTAGCACCATCTGATTACCATTTATTTCGAAGTTTGCAGAATACTTTAAATGGTAAAACTTTCACAAATGACGATGACCTTCACTCGCACCTGGTTCAGTTTTTTGCTGATAAGGACCAGAAATTTTATGAGTGCGGAATCATACAGCTGAAAGAAAGATGGTAAAAGGTCATTGAGCAAAATGGAAGATATATAATTGATTAAAAACTATTCTTTGTTTAAAAAAAAGTGTTTTATTTTATACTACAAAACCGAAAGTACTTAGTTGCCAACCCAATAGTTACTGATTGAACAGATGTTTGAAATCAATTCTTCGTCCGTTAGCGATTTATCACACGTGCATTAAAATCGAGGAATTTTAACTTTTCTATACTTGACGATACAGACAACAGCTTCTCTTGATCGACGCTGTTTCGTAAAAATAGTTTCATTTTTTTTAATCATTCGCTCTCTACAGCTGTCGTTGGCAACATCATAATACGGCCAATAATTTTACAATTTCCAAAAACTTTTCATTAAAGCCACAGATATTTGTTAGTAAAATAATTTATTTTCGTATAGCTATCTAGATATTGTCACGCCTTGTAAATAACACGCGCAATGTTTTGGATAGAATACCTTTACTATATACGGGGTGTTTCAAAAGGAATATACGTATTTCGAATGCATATATTTATTAAATTTTAAGACAAACGAATATGAAACGTTACACACATATTTACGAACCACTCAAGTTTGGATTACAAATGTTCAATATATCCTCCATCAGCGGCACGAACAATATCACATCGATGATCAAATTCCTCCCATACTCGGGCAAGCATGTCCTTCGTCACTGATGTTATGGCAGTACGGATTCGGTTCTTCAACTCTTCCAGGTTCTGTGGGAGTGGTGGTACATAAACGTTGTCTTTAACGAAACCCCACAGGAAGAAGTCACAGGGTGTCAAATCCGGTAACCGTGGAGCCTAGCTGGGACATGCTAAGTCGCCAACTCCTTGACGACCAATCCAACGGTTCGGTGGAGTTTCATTCAGATATTCACGCACTTGGCGACTCCAGTGCGGGGGTGCCCCGTCTTGTTGAAAAATGAAGATGTCTTCGTGCAGCCTCGGAAACAACCAGTTTTATAATATAGTGAGATACTGCTGACCGTTAACCGTGTTTCCATCGGAGAAGAATAGGCCGTAAACAGATGAACGGGATATCGCACAAAACACATTGATTTTAGGCGAATCGCGTACATGTTCAATGGCTGCATGTGGGTTCTGTAGGCCCCAAATTCGAACATCGTATTTGTTTACCCGACTACTAACATAGAAAGTCGCTTCATCACTGAACACGATGCGTTGTGCGAAAGTGTTATCATTGTCAATAGCATCATGAATCTCGTTACAAAACGCCACACGTTTCCGTTTGTCATCAAGACGCAGAGCTCGTAACAACTGTAACTTGTACGGCTTCATAACCAACCGACGTCTCAAAACACTCTCTCAAATTGTTGTTGTAGGCAGTTGTAACTCCCGACTGGCACGACGAGTTGATTTTGAAGGATTACGTTAGGAAGCAGTTTGAATTCGTCCAACATTTTCTTCAGAAACACGAAGGCGGCCAGGACTCTTTCCTTTACATGCACATCCTGTATTTACAAACTATCGATATCATTTGCGAATGTTCCACCCATTCGAAGGATCAATTTAGTAGCTCAACCTGAAACGTCTTTGCACGGTAATTACGGAATTGCACTTCGCACACTCGAGAACACAAAATGATTTTTGCTGCGGAGTAGCTTTTTTAAACATATGACGGTTACTAAGAAAATCAGAAGACAACTGACATCTAGCGGCTATTAAATAAACTAGAGTATGTATTCGTTTCTCCAATAGCCGAGCCCAGGCGCAGCGATCGATAGTTTGGACAAAATAATACTTTGTAATACGTATATTCTTCTTGAAACACGCTGTATATATTTTTTTATTTTTAATTTCATTAGGAAAAAGATGTTATTTAATTGGTATTTCTAAATGTAAATGTATTATGAAAATTCTCAGAATGGAGGTCATAATGCTTTATGATATTTATATTAACTTAGTTTAAATATATTTATGTGTATTTTGCCTTTATATATTGTATTATCAATGTAGTTCTCAGAAAGTATCTAATTATACAAAGGATATAAATGTAGTGTGTTTTAGATTTAATATTACAAGAGTAATAAATGTTAATCCTCTAAATATAGCACGTATTCCTTTTGGGTACGCTTATTGTGCCTATAATGGATTTCCCTTAATGTCTCGTAAAGGTTTTATTGATATATTGATGACCATTACATATTTTCCTATTTTGTACATTGTCGGGTGTATTTCAAAAGAATGTTTAATTTATATAATCCTATACCTTTAATTTTAGGTATTGAATCTATTATGTATTTTCTTTATTCTATTAAAAGAAATGTTTTAATTTTACAGTTTAGTTATTGGATGTATTATGTACGAGGGTAGCCGTTTATATTTCGGGAATAGTAAACAAAAAAAAAGATTCCAGCATCATCTCGTAGCTTATATACACTACAGGCCATAAGTGAGGGATCACTTATCATAAATAACAAAACACTTGTATTTTAGACACATACGAGGGAGCGTTTTTATATTCGCGGAAGGGGGGACAAGGGGTGGAAATAAAAAAACCAAATTATTTTTCTTTTTCAATATATTCACCTGCAAGACGGATACATTTTTCACATCTTTCAATTAATTTATTTATACCCTCATAAAAAAATGATTTCTCTTTATCTGCAAAATACGCCGAAACTGCCTCCTTGACTTCATCATCGGCAGTAAATTTTTTACCCCGCAGCTCTTTTTTCATTTTCGGAAACAGGTAATAATCACTCGGGGCCAGGTCTGGGCTGTAGGGTGGGTGATTCACAATTTCGAAGCCCACCTTATGCAGGGCAGCTAACGCAACGCGGCTCTTGTGGACGGGCGCGTTGTCGTGCAAAAGCAGAACACCTTTTGTCAATTTTCCCCGTCTTTTCTCTTTAATGGCTTCTTTTAGTCGCTCTAATATTGAAGCGTAATATTCTCCGGTTATAGAAACACCTTTATCTTTATAATCAATCAACAATATTCCTTCCGAGTCCCAAAATACCGTTGCCATGAGTTTCCCAGCTGATTGTGACACTTTAAATTTCTTGGGAGGTGCTGTGCCCTTTTTATGCCACTGCATGGAGTCTTGTTTGGACTCAGGTTCATAATGATGAACCCAAGTTTCGTCTCCAGTAACAATTCCACTCAATACACCATCCTTGTCTTCATTACAGAGGTCCAAAAATGCACGCGAACACTCTACGCGCTGTTGTTTTTGCAGCGGCGTGAGCATTCTCGGCACCCATCTTGCGCTGACCTTAGACATGCCGAGATGATCGTGTAGGATTTTAAAAATTGTTGTATCGGATACTCCAACCATTTCTGCGAGTTGTTTCTTCTTTAGTCGAGCATCTTCGAGTACAATTTGTTCAACTTTTTGGACAAGTGCTGGCGTGGTCACCTCAATGCTCCTGCCCGGCCTCGGGTCGTCTTCAAGGGATGCCCTTCCTTGTTTAAATAAACTATGCCACTTGTACACCATGGTTTTTCCTAGACAAGAGTCGCCGTAAACCAATGACATCTCATTCATTATGGTCGCGACTGATTTTCCCTGCCTGGTAAGAAACTTTATAACGGCACGATATTCGATTTTTTCCATATTTCACTTTTCACTCCTGATTATGTTACTTGGTTGACGATAGCTCAAAGACTAACTGTCTAATAACAATGAAACTTCGTATTTATACTAATCATGAGTCGCTGCACAGGCCACGCCCCCAATACGCCTACTCACCCCCCTACAACCCGCTCATTCCGCGAATATAAAAACGCTCCCTCGTAAGTTGCAATACGAGTATTTGAGAACAAACGTAAAAATAACTTATAAAAATGCCGAAAAGAAAGGAACTTAGCGCAGAAACTCGTAGTTCTATAATAACGCTACGTGGTGAAAAATTTTCACTGCGGCAAATAGCCCAAAAGTTAAATTTATCTTATCACGCGGTGCAAGGAACAGTTAAACGATATTCACAAAGTGGATCATTACAACCAATAAAACGTTGCGGAAGGCCAAGGGTAACTACCAGACAAGAGGATTTGCGCCTAAAAATACTATCAAAACGAAATAGGCGCCTCACAGCTCCTCAGCTTCGAGCAGAGCTGAATCAAGGCCGTCGAAAGCCGGTGTCACTGACTACTGTAAAACCACGTTTGACAAAGGCGGTACTACATGGGCGTATTGCAGCTCTAAAACTATTATTGAATCCACGAAATCGTAAAAAACGGTTACAATGGGCCCAGGACCATCAACACTGGGACATGGAAATGTGGAAGCAGGTGTTATGGACCGATGAGTCAAAGTTTCAAGTGTTTGGTAGTAATCGACGAGTTTTCGTTCGAAGACAAGTGGGTGAAAGGATGTTACTCGAATGTGTAGTGCCAACTGTTAAACACGGGGGAGGTTCTGTGCTTATTTGGGGATCCTTTTCCTTTGATGGTGTCGGAGATTTGTACCGCATTGAAGGCATTCAGGTACCCCTCTTGTACCTGAAGATTTTGGAGGAACATGCAATTCCGTCTGGATTAAGGTTAATTGGTGAAGGTTTTCACCTACAACAAGATAATGATCCCAAACACACTTCCCAACTTTGTAAAAACTATGTGAATCAAAAAGAGGAGGAAGGGGTGCTGATAAATATGATTTGGCCACCACAATCACCCGATCTCAACCCTATCGAATTACTGTGGGATGAATTAGATAGAAATGTGAGAGAAAGCTGTCCACAATCGCAGAAACAGCTTTGGGAGCAACTTACAAGGGTGTGGAATAATTTACCAATGGATGCGCTCCGGAAACTTGTATCGCGGTTGCCTAATATTTGTAAAGAAATCATTAAGCGCAGAGGTGGATACTTCGACGAAAGTCGAATATGATAAGAAATTCTACAGAATATGTTGAAATTATTTGATTTCATAAGGAAAACTGTTCATTTGTCTCGTAGATATAGTTTTGTAGAAATATACGTTTTGCTTCACTAAGCGTGCATGTTTTTTTAAATTTCATCTACTGGTCCCTCACTTATGGCCTGTAGTGTACGTACATACAAACCGTAGTTCAAATAAGTATTACCTTGCTATTGAAATTCTCTAACGAATTATGAAGAACTTGTATGACTTTCTAAAAATAAACGCTTACTAATTTTTCGAAGAAATTCCATTAATCAGGCTAAAGGAATGGATTTAGTTGAGAAAGAAGAATATGCCGTGTAGCTAGAATACAATGGTCACTTTTAACGATGATGTATTAATATTCATGGATTTATTTCCAAACAAATGTACATATGTACACATTATACATATATACGTCTTCAATTTTCTTCAATCTCATTCTATCCCACACGGCACGTTTATGATACGGTCATATTAAGACATGAAACGTGCATGTGTATTTGACTTCCAATTACAAACGCAGACGATTCAGAAACGACTTAAAAACGCCTCTTTTATTTTTTTGTTTTGCCGCTGAATAGATAACCTTCACCAGAAGGCGCCGTGAGGTTTTTCTCACTTTATTTTTACTTGTACTGAAGTCACTTCTAAATTTAGCTTTACTAGGTCAAGAAATTAATGCAGAAATTTGTATTTCATTAACTGTGTGTATAAGATAATGTTAACGAAAACGAATATTAACTCATTAACTTCTCACGTAAGTTTCGTTTTCCTTTTTTACATTTATTTTTGGCAGACCGCTGGTAGTTTTATAAAAATAATACGAACGCTTGACCAGCGTTTGCCACGATTTTGTTCATCGTTTAAAAATATAAACAAACGAATCATTGTGATAGGAACGTGAAATTTTGAACATAAAAAATCACAATTGTATTCTTTTCGATAAATACTTCAAGTTTCGCACATCAAACAATAATTATCTAATCGCGTAATTTATTAAAAATTAATATTTTATTGCATGTGTTAATTGTCACTACAATTATGTTATTAAACATTACTTAAACGCACAATTTACGATTTCAAAGTAAAAATAATACAATTTCCAGTTACCTGAATGATATTCTTTAAAAAAAAGGGTTATGCATGCCTCTCTAACTATTGATATATCAAAATTTCACTTACATTTTAAATTGTAATATCCAAATTACACTAACACGTTATGCACGAATACAAACTGGTTTGTTAGGTTGTTTGAGAACTATTCTGAGACCAATTTCGTCACGGCCTCGTTCAAATGTCAGTGCGTGGGCAATATAATGTTTTGCGCATGTCCTTAACTTCTTACTTGGGTAGGTGTGACTTCTGCCAATTAAAACAATTGTTCAAAGTTATGAAAATTATGGTACGTTTATGTTTTCTTTTGAAATTCGTTCAGGATGACGGATCTATTTATGTTCAAGATATAACTGAAATCGTACAATTAAATTGCGTGTTTTATTATTAATCATTATCAACTAGAGATACAAAATCGTGTGTATTGTGAATGAATCACGGTTCATACATACAAATATGTAAATATTTATGATTTGGACCAATTCCGGAATTACGAAAAAATTACAGTACAGAATATTTAAAATAATTTTAGATACACTGCCGTTCAAAAGTTTCGAAACTTATTATTAACTATGGAATTTATGAACATATCACATCGGTAATCATTTTGTTGGAAGTTTGCTATACATTTACATAATTATTCTGTAAAACAAGCTAAGGAACTCGCGAATAATCTCAGCGCAGAAAGTGACTGTTACGTTATATTTTGCTATTACACTACAGGCCATAAGTGAGGGATCACTTATCATAAATAACAAAGCACTTGTATTTTAGACACATCCCTTAGACTTTTACCTGTTTTGGTGAGAATAATTGAAATAATAGTTGTAAATGTAATTCTGAGAAGGATTATTCGGATTATTATTATAAATTAGATAAATATATTTGTTTCTGAAAATATTGTAAATCCTTTTAATAGTTTTATGGCGTCCATTTAATAGAAATATTTTATATACCCCAATAAATTTAATAGGGTTTACAACGCAATATTATTATAATGGTATTAGGAATTCATAGTAAACTATTTAGCAATTTAAAAATTAGTTTTCGTGCAGCATTTGTCCGAGTAAGTTGCAATACGAGTATTTGAGAACAGACATAAAAGTAACTTATAAAAATGCCGAAAAGAAAAAAACTTAGCGCAGAAACTCATAGTTCTATAATATAAACAATATTCACAAAGTGGATCATTACAACCAATAAAACGTTGCGGAAGGCCAAGGGTAACTACCAGACAAGAGGATTTGCGCCTAAAAACACTATCAAAACGAAATAGGTGCCTCACAGTTCCTCAGCTTCGAGCAGAGCTGAATGAAGGCCGTCGAAAGCCGATGTCACTGACTACTGTAAAACAACGTTTGGCAAAGGCGGGACTACATGGGCCTATTGCAGTTCGAAAACCATTATTGAATCCACGAAATCGTAAAAAAACGGTTACAATGGGCCCAGGACCATCAACACTGGGACATGGAAATGTGGAAGCAGGTGTCAAAGTTCCAAGTGTTTGGTAGTAATCGACGAGTTTTCGTTCGAAGACAAGTGGGTGAAAGGATGTTACCCGAATGTGTAGTGCCAACTGTTAAACACCGGGGAGGTTCTGTGCTTGTTTGGGGATCCGTTTCCTTTGATGGTGTCGGAGATTTGTACCGCATTGAAGGCATTTTAAAAAAAGACGGGTATCTGAAGATTTTGGAGGAACATGCAATTCCGTCTGGATTAAGGGTAATTAGTGAAGGTTTTCACCTACAACAAGATAATGATCCCACACACACTAAATATGATTTGGCCTCCACAATCACCCGATCTCAGCCCTATCGAATTACTGTGGGATGAATTAGATAGAAACGTGAGAGAAAGCTGTCCACAATCGCAGAAACATCTTTGGGAGCCACTTACAAGGGTGTGGAATAATTTACCAATGGATACGCTCCAGAAACTTGTGTCGCGGTTGCCTAATATTTGTAAAGAAATCATTAAGCGCAGAGGTGGATACTTCGACGAAAGTCAAATATGATAAGAAATTCTACAGAATATGTTGAAATTATTTTATTTTATAAGGAAAACTGTTCATTTGTCTCGTAGATATAGTTTTGTAGAAATATACGTTTTGTTTCACTAAGCGTGCGTGTTTTTTTTAAATTTCATCTACTGATCCCTCACTTATGGCCTGTAGTGTATATACCTAGGCACAGTTTATAGTCTTAGGTTAGTATACTGTATTTCAAAACACGATCAGAAATGATTACTCAACAAAAATAGCTGGAAGTTTTAACAGTAGAAGAGGAGAAAAATTCATTTAGTGCCGGGGTCATGTCAACAAGAAAGGAAAAGAAATTAAATGGCTTTTAGATAGTGGACATTAAGATCACATTATAAACCATAAATTTGTAAATTTAGAAACTCTTGTAATTATTAAAGTAGGTGGTTGTTTTACATTAAAAATCAAAAAGGAAATAGGTAATATTTTTATTTATTTTAATGTTAATAATCAACATAATAAAACGGAAATTAAAAATGTTTTCATGTATAAAATATGAATCAAAATTTATTAAGTGTTTAACTTCGTTTCAAAAAGAGAGAGATGAATTTTTGAACAGGCCCGAATGACAGTTAATTTTCATTGATGCAAGCAGTCTTTTGCAAATGGGACTTCTACAAAGGGTACTAGGAAAGTTTTACAATACAGCTTTGTTTATTTAATTTTTTCAAAGTAATTCCCTCTACACTCAATACACCTCTCCATCCTCCGAAACCAATCTTTAAACCAGTTCTGACAAGTTTCACTAGGTAGTAAAGCACACTCGTTGTCCCAAGCCCGCAGAAGGTCCTCATCACTGGGAAACTGCCTCCCTTTTAGCTTCATTTTCACATGCGGGAACAGTGCAAAGTCGCAGGGAGCAAGACTGTAGGGAGGGTGGTCGAGAAGTTTCAATGCTGTCGTGGTCAAATATTCGGTGCAGTCTTTGGCGCAGTGAGCTGGAGCGTTATCGTGATGGAGGAACCAGGTGTCCATTCTTGACTTTGGCCGCAGGTTCTTCATAGATCCAATGGCTTTAGGCGGGCACTGTTCAGTATACCACTTAGTTGTGATTATCTTTAGTGTGTCCAAATCGACGCGTTCCACAATTCCACTCGATTTGAAAAATACAACTGTCATTTTCTTTTTTACAGATCGGGATTTTCTGACTACGGGTGTGCCCTCATCATCGAAGACCCAAACTTTGTTTTGAGCTTTCGTCGGCACATCGTAATAGTACAGCCAAGTCTCGTCACCTGTCACGATGTTGTTCACATACCGAGATTGTCCCTTATTAAACTTTTTTAACATCTCCCGGCACCAACGTGCAAATCATCATGCGGAATCGAATTGGTGCATTTAAGCCTGAAGTACCCTCTATCTGTTGGTAGGTCACTCGCCTGTCCTCGCCAAGCATTTTCCTCACAGTAGTAATGTTTTCCTCCGTAACTGACGTTCGTGGCCTTCCCGACCTCTCAGCATCCTCCACAGTTAAATTTCCGCTTTGGAATTCTCTATACCACCTGAATATCGTTGTATGATGTGGACAAATATCACCTAGTGCAAGTCATTTCTTCGAAGCACTGGTCTATGTTCCAACCACGCACGAAATTATAACGCAAAACTGCCCTTATCGCATTTCGTGACCACGATGCCATCGCAAGCACTTTACACTCTCACTGCAAATGAATAACTGAGCCCATCGACATGGCGTGGCGGCTACTATGCACGTATGAACATATCTCAACATGCAGCAACAAGCAGCTTCCTACGATTCATTGTTGCATCATATTGCAAAACTTTCCTAGTACCCTTTGTACATATTCCAGAAGCAAAAGAAATTTTTTCGTTTATTTCATTAAAAATAAACGAAAACGCGTGTTTCCAGACTTTCTGGCGGCTGTGTGTATACACTTGCAAAAAGAAAACAAAGTTTCGTAATCGTTCATTGTATCCTAAATTTAATTCGTGATCTTACAATTATTTTCAGGTGAGTCCAGAAAATAAACATTGTAGTTACCAGAAGGCACAATTAGCTCTTAGTCACCCGCTAAAAACAGTATCAAAACATTAAAAACACTTCTTTAGCACTTTGGACTGGCACTTGAAATTGAAACTAGAACGAATTAAAATAAGTTTGCTTGAAACAGATTGCTTGATATATCAACTGTTAATAGTAAAGTTAAGATTGCTAACAATTTGGTAGAATACGAGGGGGTATTGATAAATTCTTAGCCCACTACAGAAAAGATATTTTATTCCCATATTATTATTAATCCCGCAGAAACGAGTGCGCACTCATTGACGGCGATAATGTATTTCGAAAGCGATCGGATATCCCCGACGTCAAGATTCATATGCGTATGGTATGTGTATGAATGCCGGATTAGATTGATGATGGCGAATCGACGATGTTCTTTGTTATGTTTGTCGAGTGTTAATAGATTTCTTAACCGATTTTCGACATTAGAATACAATGGCACTATTATCAAATGTATTGTTTGCAATATCAACATTTTACCGTACAGTATTTTTGTGTGTAAAAGACATGTTAATAGCAAATAACACCAGTTAAATGCGCGACGTAATATACCATATTATAAATTTCTATATGACTTTATTTTTATGTTAAGTGTGTGCAACATTCCACAGAATACTGTAGACAATGAATAATTTCGAAACTTTTGGGGGAAATACGTTCCAGAATAGGGATTGCCAACAAGAGGTCGATTACAGTATAATTTTCCTCGGTTGAAAAACGCGATTACGGATCAAATAAAAGCAGAGTTAAAAGATCAAAAAATATGGCTGACGGTAGATGAAACAACAGATGCAAGAATAGTATTTTAAATGTGCTAGTGTGCACTTTAAAAAGCGACGAGATTTCCTTGGTTCTTCTTTTACTTAGTAGAATATTACAAAAGACAAACGCGGAAAATATAGTAGAAACTATAAAACATAGCTTTGGGAAGTTCAATATATCGGCAACCCAACTTGTAATGTTGATTACAGATGGCTTGTCTGGAGCTTATGAAGCCATGTTTATCTGGCAGGTACCAGATGGTTCGGTTGGGAAATCGGGATTCATCTTTATTGCCTGTTGAGAGGGGTGTACCGCAGGGTTCAATTTTGGGGCCACTGCTCTTTTCAGTGTACACGAGTATGCTGCCCGCAAACGTCAAATTTTGTAAATTACACATGTATGCTGATGATACTCAAATATATTTGAATTGTTTGCCTTCTGGGGCAATCACCCAGGGCAGTGAACAGAATCAACAATGACTTGGTGCGTATCAGTTCTTACTGCAATAATCATTCCCTGCTCTTGAATCCCGACAAGTGTTGTGTTATGGTGTTTGGGTGGGAGAAATATGTGGAGGAGTCTAGGGATCGGCTTAGGATTACGTTGAACGGTTGTAGGGTTCCGGTGGTCGCACAGTGTAAGAATCTGGGGTTGATTATGGACAATACATTCCGTTACCGATTGTATATATCGAAAGTTATAAGTGCCGCCTACTGTAACCTGCAGATGATTTATGCATTACATCTATTTTTAACATTAAATTAAAAAAGGCCCTGTATGACTTAATGGTGCTCTCGTTACTTAACTATTGCCTGCCTGTGTATGGCCCTTGTTTGGATTTCGATGTTGTGGGACGGGTTCAGAAAGTGCAAAATTCGTGTGTGCGATACATCTTTGGTTTTCGTAAGTATGAAAGAATATCATATAAATTAAAAACTTTGCGGTGGCTGAATATGCGAAATCGCATTGCTTTCCATTCTCTGAACCTTTATCATAAAATACTTTTGACAAAGTGTCCTCCATACTTGCTGTATAAAATTAGGTTTCGGTGCGATGTGCATAATATCAATGTAAGAAGGAAGAATATGATTGGTCTACCTAGATACCGCACAACTTTTTTTAGAAGATCTTTCACGTATAATATTTATCACAATTCTTTGGATGATCACTTCAAGTCCATGGGATTGGTGCCTTTCAGGCGTGCTATATTTAATTATCTATTTGATAAGCAGTCTTGTGTGTGATGTCTTTTTCCATTGTTAACTTATTCTTGTATGCTAGGGAATTTTTTATATTACTTTGTTTAATTGTAATGACTTTGTTGGGTTACGCTTGTGTGCACGGGCAGAATAATTCAATTAGGTTAGGTTTTTATTAGTTCTTAGTATTAGGCAATTACTTTGTTATTTATATTTCTTTATAACTTTAAGGGTTTGGTGTTAGAGCAGGGGATGACTTCTAGTCATCCATCTGAACCACCCCTTAGGATTTTCCATTCAGTTGAATGTTTTGTATTTACATTACTTGTATACTTACTTCTTGGGAAATAAAGGCATATTATTATTATTAATATGGCGACGGGACTCCCTTGTCTCTTCTTTTACGTAGTAGAATATTACAGAAGACAAGTGCGGAAAAGATAGTAGAAACTATAAAACATTCCTTTGAGAAGTTCAACATATCGGCAACCCAACTTGTAATGCTGGGTACAGATGGAGGTTCGAATATGTTTGAAGCTGGAAAGTTACTAAAACAATCTTATCCTCAATTGCTACATGTAACCTGTTTGCTCCATGCATGTCGTCTTGTAGCTGAACAGTTATCCAAAAGTAGACCACTTTATAGTTTCTACTAAAAAAGTTTTTATTAAATTTCCAAATCGCACTCGTGAGCTTAAACACGCTTGTCCGGACATTCCTTAAAGCTAATCTGGTACGTAGACTTCCGCGGTCGTGGTCCAGCATATAGCATGTATCTGCATGTATCTGTATCTACTACACTGAAACTGAAGCAGTTTCAGTGCAGTAGTTCAGCCCTGAAGATGTCCCGTACAAATGGGTACGAAACGTCAGTAGATATACAAGTGACGCGGTTCCAGCCCGGAAATCCAGAAGCAGATAGTATTCCTTAAAGCTGTTTTATATTATGAGAAATTTTTACACATTATTAAACCTTGTATCTTAAATTTAAATCCTCAAGATGCTCAAGCAATTTCAGTAAGTCGAATTTTTACGTCACCCTACATCAAAAACATAAAAAAAAACTGAAATAGTAAGTAATTACATTTATTATTTCTAATATTGATAGTGACTGAGACGTAAGCTACTGCGAAAACACTCATTTCTGCAACCTTTGTGTGTAGACAAACACTTAAAAATCTCGGCGAATTGCCTAAATTGAAACTAAGTAAAATATGTGGGCTTAAAGAAATAATAATTATACAGGCTGTCCCAGAACAAGTGGATAATCTCTTTGTAATACAAAGTATAAGAAATAATAACATTATATGGCCCCATTTTTTCTTTCTCGGTAAAACTCGTCTCTATTGTATCTGAGATATTCGCTCCACAACAAAGGATGGGCGTTAAAGGTTTTCATTATTTACAATAAATATGACGAATTGAACGTTAAAAGAATCATTCAAATGTTAATAATATCCTGTTTACTACGCGTTTCGAGGAACTCACCTATCATCAGGCAAGCTTATGTTATTAACGACCGATTCATTGTGGGCTGTTTATTGTACCATTTGATACAACAAAAACAATGATAACAATAATTTTTCCTTGTTTTGAATGTAGTCTTCAAAAAGCAGCTCTACAGGAAAACCTCGTTTTAGGGACGACTGAGTTACGCTAATAGATGAAGCAATCAGAACTCGATTCAAATAAACGTGCAGGTGTTAAAAAGAAAGTATTAAAATACATAAATAAAATACTAATTCTAAAACCATTCAAATTTTGGATATAATCCATTCAGAAGTTCAGAATTTGGAAAAATTGGGGTTTTCGTCAAAAAAAAAAAGTTTTGAATTTATCGTTTGTAGTATGTAAAACAGTAGTTCGGAACTAGCAAAATACAAACTCATTACTTTTTACAGTAAACCCATTCAAACTTTGGAGATAATACACTTACACATTCAGAAGTTCACGTTTCGACTTGATTTTTCAAATATTCTATTCTCTGAGGATTGAGCCGAAAAAGTTAAACAAATTTAGACATCAGAATCGTTTTTAGGACCTTCGAAGATGCCAGCATACGAACATTTGTTAACATATAATAACTTTTGGAAAATACCAATTTTTCGTCAAAATAAAAAGTTTCGAATTTAGCCCTTGTAGTACGTAAAACAGTAGTTCTTTAGAATACAAACTCATAAAAAGTTGTTCAAATTTAAATAATCCATTGCAGATTTTGACATGATTTTTCAAGTTTTCGACAGTTAAACCAAAAAAGTTAGATAAATTTATGAATCAACCTTCGGAAATAGCACAAAGACGTTTATTAACATATAATAACTTTCGAAAAATACCAATTTTTGCTATTCCCTTTGAAAAAATTGAGGTTTTCGTCAAAGTCATTTAGCAAATTTCTGAAGATACAAACTCACCACTATCTATAGTAAAGTTGTTCAAATTTCGATAATCCATCCGGAAGTTCAGATTTTGACATGATTTTTCAAGTTTTCGATTCTCTGAGGATTAAACCAAAAAAGCTAGATAAATTTAGACATCAGAATCGTTTTTTGGACCTTCGGAAATGCCAGTACACGAACATTTGTTAATATATAATAACTTTCGAAAAATGCTAATTTTTGCGAAAATTTTGGAAAAATTGAGATTTTCGACATAATAAAAAGTTTTGAATTTAAACCTTGTAGTACGTAAAACAGTAGTTATGAACTAATAGAATACAAACTCACCACTATTTAGAGTAAAGTCATTCAAATTTCGAAGATAAACCATTCGGAAGTTCAGATTTTGACATGATTTTTCAAGTTTTCGATTCTCTGAGGATTAAACCAAAAAAGTTAGATAAATTTAGACATCAGAATCGTTTTTAGGATCTTCGGAAATGCCAGTACACGAACATTTGCTAATATATAATAACTTTCGAAAATTACCAATTTTTGCGAGTATACCCCTTTGAAAAAATTGAGGTTTTCGTCAAAATAAAAAGTTTCGACTTTAGCCCTTGCAATACGTATAACAGTAGTTCTGAACTAATAGAATACAAACTCACCACTATCTATAGTAAAGTTGTTCAAATTTCGAAGATAATCCATTCGGAAGTTCAGATTTTGACATGATTTTTCAAGTTTTAGATTCTTTGAGGATTAAACCAAGAAAGATAGATAAATTTAGACATCAGAATCGTTTTTAGGACCTTCGGAAATGCCAGCACAAAGACGTTTATTAACATATAATAACTTTCGAAAAATACCAATTTTTGCGAGTATATCCCTTTGAAAAAATTGAGGTTTTCGTCAAAATAAAAAGTTTCGAATTTAGCCCTTGTAGTACGTAAAACAGTAGTTCTGAACTAATAGAATACAAACTCACCACTATCTATAGTAAAGTTGTTCAAATTTCGAAGATAATCCATCCGGAAGTTCAGATTTTGACATGATTTTTCAAGTTTTCGATTCTCTGAGGATTAAACCAAAAAAGTTAGATAAATTTAGACATCAGAATCGTTTTTTGGACCTTCGGAAATGCCAGTACACGAACATTTGTTAATATATAATAATTTTTGTAAAATACCAATTTTTGCAAGTATACTTCTTTGAAAAAATTGAGATTTTCGTTTCGAATTTAGCCCTAATGAAACATATATGCTAATAAGTAATCTAATATACAACGTCGATATCATAAATTAGGAAAAATTAGAAAACTCTAGCTTACTCTTAATTTCGGCCGTCTTCCCGGAAGTGATAGGCAACCCAACTTCCATTTACAGTTCAACCCAAGCAATAGTAATCCCGAAAAAACTTGTTCTATCTCAAATCCTCATTAAGATATTCAAATAAGTTGTGATTTGAAACATGATTTTATCTACTTACTGAATTTGTCTTGTAAAGTTAGGTGATGATTTGACATAGTCATCAATATTTGATTTACTAGAATACTGAAAATATATCCACATGGTAGTCAACTTAAAAGAAAGATCCAAAATTCGACTTTCGTTGTTTCAGTGTTTCACTTTTGAATATAAGTAGTCGTTTTGGCGATTGATTTGTTAACACTTGGATAGTTTTTACTTTCCAGAGTTTTCATTATTATTTGAGACTTTTAAGAGTTTGTGTTCTAAATACCTCTAACTAATGTAATTGAATTATTACTTTGTTTATGGATTTTAAAACTTTTTATAACATATACATGTTTATGTGGATTAAGTTCCGATTGCTTCATCAATTAGTGGAGTTCAGTCGTTCCTACAATAAGAAGCTTTCCACCAAAAACTGTTTTTGAAGACACAGGACGAAGTTACTTTGCGGAAACTATCTTCTTATGCATTGTAATTCGAATACAAGGACTGAATAAATAAATAGATATTGTAATATGTCGATATTTTGTTTTATTATTGTTCTTTTTTCTATAAATACAATTCGTTCAATTTAATACATTCAGTGCTAAATAAGGGTTTTAAAGGTTTGAACAACTATTTTGAAAAAACAAGAGATTTCTTTTGAAACGAAATAGAAATATTAAAAAATAAATGCTCAAAGTTAGTTTTAATAATAAATTTTTTTTCATTAAAATAAACTGGTGCATACAATTTAATGTAATCTCGAGAAGTGGTCCAGTCGAGTGGCCACGTCGCTCATGCGATTTAACGCCGTTGGATTTCGTTTAGAAGGGTTACGGTAAGTCGTTGGTTTATGCCAATAAGCCAACAATGTTAGAGGAACTCAGAAACAATACCGAACGCGAAATTGCCAACGTTTCGGCCGATATGTGTGAAAGGGTGGTGGTAAATTGGCTCCAAAGAATCGATCGCTGCAAACGTACTTGCGATGGTCACATGAACGAAATCGAATTCCATAGTTAAACGTAACATGTGTACTGTATCTGGAATAAATTTCAGCCCGATATCTCGACTATTGTGTTTTATTTAAATACAAAATTGTATGTGATGCAGAAATTTTAGAAAAATTTCGGTTCTCAGCATAAGGCTCGAACCCAAGATTTTATTTTTCCGGGAATGTGCATCACAATTAGACCACGGAGGCAGTTAATTCGAGTCCTTTTTATGTACCATAAATTGCATTATGGGGAAACAGTTATTAAATGAAAACACACGGCAGGTTATTAGTTGCATATAATTATGCCCTATTACGATGCTAAACTGAAAAATTTTAATCTTAATCGACTTTTTTACGTCATATACTACCGGTCATATTTATTTGCCCACCTTTAGTTTTAGCCAAAATTATTAAACTATCAAATGTGTACTGAAAATTTATTTATTCTACCAATACAATAGTGTAAAATAAACATAAAATAGTTACATTTTTCTTATATAAAAACTTTATCATTAATTATTATTAAATTTTGCTCTCATCAATGTGCCCACCTTTATTTTTGATAATTGCGGCACATAACCGCGGCATCCTTTCAATTAATTTTTGCAGTGTATCTTCTGTAATTTGTGCCCAGGCGTCTTGAAGTTGTTCCCACAGTACAGTGGTGGATGATAGAGCACGTTCTCGAACCTTCCGGTCCAATTCTTCCCAAAGAAGCTCTATTGGGTTCAGATCAGGACTTTGAGCTGGCTATACCATTATAGAGATTTGCCCTTGCTCTTCTAGTTGACGCAAGTAATCGCCACACAATCTAGAAGTGTGTTTCGGATCGTTGCCCTGTTGAAATACAAAGTTTTCGCCAAGAATCCTTAGTCCTGAAGGTACAGCGTTATTTTCTAAAATTTCCTTGTAGCCTTCTTTTCTTAGGATTCCTTCAATTTTGACGAGATCGCCTACAGATCTTCCACCAAAATACCCCCAAATCATTACTGAACCTCCTCCATGTTTTACGGTAGGCGCAATACATTCTGGCAGTACTCTATCTCCTGCGGATCTTCTTACGAATATTCCCCTTTTACTACCGAAAAGTTCAAACTTCGATTCGTCTGTCCACAATACATTATTCCATTGATCAATCGTCCAATTCTTATGCTCTTTAGCCCAATTTAGTCATTTTATCTTGTTTTGCTTTCGTAGTAGTGGTTTTCGCAGAGCAATTCTTCCGTATAAACCCGCTTGCCTTAACCTTCTCTGTACCGTGGACACACTAATTGGTTTAGCACGCGCTCTATTCATTTCAGCAGCAATTTCTGGTGCTGTTTTTCAGCTATCGCGTCTACTTATCCGTATTAGATGCCGGTTATCTGCAGATGTCGTCGCTTTGCGTCGTCCAGATCTTCTTTTGTTGGAAAATGTACCACTTTCTTCAAATTTTTTAACGTTATAATCAACGGTTCTGCGATTTAATGGTAATTCTTTTGCAATTTCGCGATTACTTTTACCCGTACGATTATAAGCAATTATCATAGCACGCACTTCAACAGATAATTCCTTCGTCTTCGGCATTGCATTAAAATATTCACAATAACTCTCTATTTCACTGTTTTCGCAACAAAAGATGAACGATGACTGACAAAATTCATTTTCCTTTTTGAATAACACATCCTAATATTGTAATTAGTTAGTATAATAACACAATATTGGTAATACCTTTCGGAAATGCAGGTAAAACTGTTAATACTGTAGGGATTAGCCAATATAATATTAATGGTATTTTTCCAATTTATGACACCTTTACGATATTTCATAAACAATTTAAGATTTTCGTAGAAATTCATATGGAATTACTTCCACTAATAATATTGTTGAATAATTATAATACAGATTTTTCGAAAGATAATCCGTATTTCAGGAAACACATAAAATTGGGGTGGGCAAATAAATATGACCGGTAGTGTATATGTAATGCAGAATTTTTTTGAAAAACCCGAACTCTCATTCCCTCCGAAAAAAAACTGATACAGATTTATTGCTTTCTTTAGCATTTATTATTTTCAACACAGTTAACAATTATACAGATTTAGTTATTATAGTTACTTGTTAACACCAATACACCTACCTTCCAATTAATTATCGTTACTAGATTTAAAGTGTACTTATCACACTCATGGGACATTGGATGGGCGCCATTTCTTTATATTTAAATTGCACCAAAGTGATAAATACTAAAATCATCGAAACTTTTAAAACATAAATTTCCACGAACTTTATGAAATATTAACAACGATAGAAATTCAAAATATATTATTAAAACTGTTTTATTGAAAAAATACACATATTTTCGTATAAAACAAAATATTATATAAATATTACTTAAAAACTATGGGTTTTGGTCTAATTTTAAAAATAACTTTTTTGTTGATAATTGTTTTAACAAGGTACTGAGTATTTGTGTCATTATTCGTAACTTTCTCTAACAATGCGTATGGTTTATCCAACATTAACTCTTTCCCGTACATCAGATGGTGGCCTATAATTAAAATTGGAACTCCGGCTTTCGTATAATGCAGGTCTCCCACAAATTTTCCCTCGAAGCGACTCTCACTATACGACTTTATTTCACCTTGCAATTCGAGCAAAACCCATTCCTCGCCAGTTCCATTTAAGCTAAAATTGAATAACAATAAACATACAGGTTTAATTAAGTAAATACGACAATTATTCCTTTTGAGTCATTTATAATGACTTCGTTAGTAGTTCAATAGTTGAGTAATACAGAATTGAGTTTCAGACGAAATAAAATGGCAAAAATGTAAACTTCATTTAATATATTAATTTATTATACTGTCGATTCTTAGTGAAATATTTTAACTAATAAATACAATTAAAATTAAAACATTTGGTATAGTTTCACAAAATAGATTTTTAAATACACTTTTGTATGTATGTACATCTTGCCTTGCAGAATATGAAAACAAACAAAAATAAAACTAAACAATTTTACATCCTGTATATCGCTGTACAAAATACTTGGAATTAATGGTGATGAAAAGACACATTATCAGCAAACAGGGAAAGTAAGGATACTATAACTTGGGAATTAATTAACGGTGTTATAATTAGATCAATTTGATCATTAAGTAAGGTACACTTGTAATTTGCCGTTTCCTTTTTTATATAATATGATTGGAGGATATCAAGTTTGTAACTTTTCTGCTCTACATGGAAAAATTGTTGTAACAGATGTTCGGTTCACTTTGCCGATCGTGAGATTTAATTTTTATTTATGTGAACGAAATAGGTACCTTTGATTCAAAATAAGTAATGTAGAAACAAATTAATAAAATATAAGAAAGTGTAGTGATGTGGGTAATATTTTTCTGCGCAGGTTAAATTGTTTTTACCACATATAACACCAAGTAGTTTTGACATTCCACATTATAATTTTTAGGTGCTATACGTACAAGGATCGTACAGTATTTACCTCTTCTTTTTTTAATGAGACAGATTTGTTTGGTATGAATATATAACTTCTTTTTTTTGGTATTTTAGGTGCAGTTTACGTAACATAAATTTCACATAACCTCTATTGCAACATAATATATTACGTTCTTATTTCAGAATGAGTTGGTATTATGAGTGCAAACTTATTTCTGCACTAAATGTAAATAATTAATTGTAAAATCTTCACACAATACATGTCCCGGATTCAAAACACTTTTTAATTTAATATAATAAAACGATGTAGTATTTATAGGTTTTATATTTTTGAATTGTAATCAAATGAGTATTACCATCAAGAATTTAGAAGAAAATACTAGAACACAAGGAAAATTCTACATTAAAATGATATATAAACATATTCACTATCTTGTATTTCAAAAAGAAAGGGACAAATTGCTGAGCAGACCCAAATAACAGTTAATTCTCATTGGTTGAAAGCAAATCAAAATCACAATCGTGTACAATCAATTAATATTTTGACATCTTTGACTGTTTACATTGCGTTTTAATTATATTCGACTCCAAAGAAATGCAAACAGACTTAGAGCATTTATCGATAACTAAAAAGCAGTATATTCTAAAGATGTACCAATAGCTACGAACTAACAATATGGATTGTAGTAAAACTGTTAGCATTTTCAAAATTAACACCATAAGTTTTGAAAGATTGAATATTGCAAGATATATTATAATTCTCTGCTTTTAGGAGTTGCAAAATTGACAGTATATGCTATCGTAAAAGTCCATGAGACTGGCATAAGTACTGCATCTAAGCACAGAGGAGGTCGACCTAGTATTGATGCCGCATATGGCGAAGTAGTTAAATAGTTTGTATGACGATTCGTGCATGCTTTTTTCTACAAGAATGAATTACTTTGGAAAAAATTTTGATGGAAATAAAGAAACATTCAAATTTACCACAAATATGATAATGAAGCAAATTAATTTCAAGTACATGAAAAGAAGCTGCAAAAGCATTCTTTTAGAATGAGATTAAATTATTACATGATGACGAAAATATTTAATGTCAATTGAGGAGTTTGGAAGAGAAGATCGGCCAAATTATTATTTAGATGAAACTTGGGTTAATAAAAGTCCGGATATACAAAAGTATTGTTTAATTAGTGTCTAAAAAGTCCTTTAATCTCTTTATTTATGTGTGACATTTTATCAATTTACTTGTTTATAAGTGTTGTTCGTGTAAAAGTTATATATTTTATTATGACAAATTAAGAACGTATTAAGATTATGTATGTACACTATTTCGTAAATAAATTGATTGATTGCCATTATTGATTACGTATTATTTTCTATTTTAATATGTTGATCATTTTGTTTTAATTTCAATTTTTACTCGTTTTCATTGAGAATTTCCATATTTGTTAAAAATATATTTTTTCTTTAATATTACAAAATTTACAAACACGAGCATTTATAAATTAACATTTTTTTTTTTTTGTAATTATGTACTTACCAAAAGACTTATTCACACTAAAATCTATAATTTAAAATTTTAGAATGAATACGTCTTCTGACAAGGACACAATTATAAAAAAAAATTGTTACTTTAAAAATGTTCGTGTGCTTGTGAATTTTATATATTAAACAAACAAATATATTTTTAACAAATTAAGAAAATAAATAAATTGAAAAAGGGAGCTTCTCCCACGAAATGTTAATATAAATTAAATGTTTTATTAAACCAATGGTCGAAACTCCCAATAAAACAGAGTCAAGATTATAATTATCGATCACCCTTAATCTGTTCTCATTTTTTCTGTTTAATCTAATTATTTTTAAATTTAAGCATGGCATTTCTTTATTTAATGGAAAAAAAAAGGCAATCTGACAGTACCAATAATATAAAAAATAAATAGATCACACGAAAATATAAAAAAAAGTTATACTCAAACTTAGCGCCAAAATGATTTAGTGACTTATCTGATAATTTTGCAATGTAAATATGACTTTTTCAGCTACTTCTAGTTTACAAATATACTATAGTGAAACTCAATCGTAACATACGTGCTTGTGAGAAAAATACCAGCTTAGACAGGCGAATTATGTCAAGTTAAATTTTCATACTTCATTAATAGTGATAGGGGTGTTACCTAGTGATACTTATAAGAGTAACTCGGTGGGAATACACTTCAGAAACACATTTTGCTCAACTCAGGACTCTCATTTGAAGGCATATAGAACAGGAGGTGGGGATCGATAGAAAGAGTCTGGCTATGGAGAAATACTGGAAAGAAGACACGAGACAAAAAGACACATACTGCTACCCCAGAGGCTACGTGATGATACATACTAGCATACGTTAGGAATGGCCGAATTTTAAACTTCTTGCCATCTTACGGGAGGGAAGTGGGGAAAAAGGTGGTGTGTGTGTGAAGACGTGAACCAGAAAAAGAGATATTTAAAATTAATGAAAATAATATTTTTATATTTAGCATTTATGACATATTTTAAACTACAGCGTGTTTCAAAAAGAATATACGTATTACAAAGTATTATTTTGTCCAAACTATCGATGGCTGCGTCTCGGCTTGGCTATTGGAGAGGCGAATACATAATCTAGTTTGCAGTATCTCGCTGTTACAAAACTAGTTGTTTCAGAGGCTGTACGAAGACAACTTGATTTTTCAACAAGACGGGGCACCCCCTCACTGTAGTCGCCAAGTGCGTGAATATCTGAATGAAACTACCGAACCGTTGGATTGGTCGTCAAGGAGCTGGCGACTTAGCATGTCTCAGCTGGGCTCCACGGTCACCGGATTTGACACCCTGTGACTTCTTCCTGTGGGGTTTCATTAAAGACAACGTTTATGTACCACCACTCCCACAGAACCTGGAAGAGTTGAAGAACCGAATCCGTACTGCCATGACATCAACGACGAAGGACATGCTTGCCCGAGTATGGGAGGAATTTGAGTATCGATGTGATATTGTTCGTGTCGCTGATGGAGGATACATTGAACATCTGTAATCTGAACTTGAGAGGTTCATAAATATGTATGTAAAGTTTCATATTCGTATATCTTAAAGTTTAATAAATATATGGATTCGAAATACGTATATTCTTTTTGAAACTCTCTGTATTTAAACAATTATATTGTTTGTCTATTATACGGTTTTCTACACTGTCATGTATTTGCCATTGAAATAACGTGTACAGAAAGACAATTTAAAGAGTTTTAAGTACAAACGTTAGGAAAGTACAAATATTTATTGTTTGACACTTCTTCAGATACAACAAACGAAACTCATCAGCACGATATACCTAAGGAACATTAGAAAAAAAAAACTACGTATAAACACATCATTTATTTAAATAAAAAATGAAAATTCTATAATTAATAACGAAATTTCTTAAACAACGGATGCTTATTTGCAGTCGACGAAGAAGCATTCTTCTTATATTCGTAATACACTGCATCATCGGCTCCTGATAAGGATCCCATGGGACCAACTTTGCGACCTATTATTCCACCACGTGATCCTCCCTCACCTGGTATCTTCTCGTCCTCACAGTCAATATCACTAGCAGCCAAGACCTATTGACAATAATTAAAAAGAAAACATAATTTTTATTATTTGCAATTATGCTTCCTTTTGTTACCTGTTGCAATAATTGCCCTTGTTCTTCTCTGGATTTATATAACAAATCTGGTTCCTCATCCATCCCAGCTAATTTGGTTATGACTTTGTAACTGTAACCTTGATTGACCAAGAATCTTTGCCGTTTCCTCGAGTAATGCATCTCCATCGTATCTTGCGAGACGAGGGTGTAAAAGAAAGCATTGTACTCTTCCGCGATGGCGCCCTTCTTCGCACGAAGAATACGACCCAATCGCTGAGCCTCCTGTCGCCTGGAACCTCCTTGGGAGGATATTTGTATTAAAACGTTCGCTTCGGGCAAATCGAACGACGTATCGGCCACTTTGCTCACGAATATTGTGTTCACTTTGGGGTTGAATTTGAAATTCTGCAAAATTTGTATGCGTTCGCCTTGCGAGGTAGGTCCGTAAATGTAAGGCTTGTTCATTTTGATCGCGTAGTGCTTTAAAGCGAAGACATTGTCAGAGAAGACGATCGTCTTGTCTCCTCTGCGCTCGTGATACCTTATTAAATACTGGGTGGCTCTGAATTTGTGTGGATTCATCACGTACAACAATAAACGTTTGCTGGTTTTGCAAATTAAGTACTCCCGATAAAATTCCGGGGTCATCGGGCACCATACCTCTGCGCATTGCACTCTAGCGATGAATCCTCGTTTCTGTAACTCCAACCAATTTGCTTCGTACAGTTTGGGGCCGATCAAAAAATTTAAATCTGCGATTTTATCGTCTTCACGCAATAAAGTCGCCGTAAGACCTAATTTGCAGTGGGACTGTACTATCGTTAAAACGCGCCTGAACATTTTGGCTGGTATAGTGTGTACCTCGTCCAAAACCATAATACCCCACTCTTGTTCCTGCAACCATTTCATGGTTTGTTCGGCCTCCCAAGATCTTTTCTGAGTGTGTGTTATCATGGAGTATGTTGTGACTAAAATGCCGCAACCCATAGGTTTATCTTTAGCTTCTGACGTAAAACGGCAGATCATACTGTCATCTGCAGTCGACCACATCTTGAACTGCTGTTTCCATTGTTCGACCGACACTCCGGAATTGCATAAGACCAACGCTCGCTTTCTGACAGTACAGCAAGCAGTCACACCCACCAGTGACTTTCCAGCGCCGCATGGCAGCACTATAACGCCAGATCTTGCTCTTCCATTTCCGAACATTTTCCTGAGGCTCTTTTCCTGATACGGCCTTAACACCGCCGAAGGCTTTAAATCGATGTTTATATCGGGATTTATGGTGTCGTTTCGGAAATCGTATTCGGCCAACAATGGATACTCAAGTTCTATACATCGTTTTTGTATCACTTCGATTTTTTCTTGGTTCACCTCGAACGAAACGGTCTTTAAGCCGGTTTCCTCTTCATCTTCCTCGTTATCGATTTTATCATAAAAATTGGTGATATCATCGGGAACTGCTGCGTTTTCATTCGACTCGCTGGATGCTCCCGGCTTTGTTCCGAATGTTGGCACGTTTTTCTTTTCTTGAACCTGCATGGCAGTACTATCATCAGTACATTTTCTTTATCAAACAAAATAAAACCCCTACAACATCAATGTTCGTATTCTGTATACGTACTTCGACAACTAAGTTGTTATCATCAACAGACAATCATAATATATTGTTTACCTGAGATACACAAACCAAGTAATGGCACGGTGAGCTTTCAATGAGGGTCTGCCAACAGGTTTGAAAAATCCTAGTGAAAAGGGAAAACGGTTGATATTATTGCATGTTGGTTGTGAGGGTGGTTTTTTTGAGAATGGCCTACTCTTATTTCCATCAAATAAAATAGGTGACTACCGTGAAGAGGTGAATGCAGAATTGTTTGAAAAATTTTTACCTCATTTGGAAACTATTTGCCATCGTTATGGATAATGCTTCCAATAATTCTAGAAAATTAGAAAAAAGTACCAAATTGATCAATGAAGAAGCGTGATGTTCAAGAATGGCTTACTAAAAATAATATTAGATTTGAATCTGACATGCTAAGTGCGGAATTGTTGGATTTAGTAAAACAACATAAATTAAAATATGACAAGTATGTAGCTGATGAGTTTGCTAAATCCAAAAACACAACAATTTTGAGACTTTCTCCATATCACTGTGAGCTCAATCCTATAGAACTTATTTGGGCCCAAGTAAAAGAAGAAGTAACAGTAAATAATACATCTAAATTGAATGATTTTCAAAATTTATTAGGTGCGCAACTAAGTTCTCGCTGTTTTTTTGATGAAAATGTTTACAAATGAATCATTCAAAATATTGCCCATCGCTAGCGACAACTTTTTCCCATCTTTCTGGCAGAGCTCGAATACCGTCACGGTAGAAGTGTTCGTCTTTTGAGGCTATCCACGAATCAAGCCATTTTGAGAGGTCTTCATATGAGCGGAACTGCTAATTAGTCAGACCATGTGCCATCGAACGGAACAAGTAATAATCGGACGGCGCAATATCTGAGGAATATGGCGGGTGGGGTAGAACCTACCATTTGAGCGTTTCTAAGTAGGTTTTAACGGGTTTGGCAACGTGAGGCCGAGCGTTGCCATGCTGTAGAATCACTTTTTCGTGCCTCTGCTCGTATTGTGGCCGCTTTTCGCGCAGTACTCGGCTCCATCGCATCAATTGAGTTAGATACCGTTCCCTAGTGATGGTTTCGTTCGGTTTCAACAGATCATAATAAATAACATCGTCCTGGTCCCATCAAATACACAGCAAAACCTTCGCAGCGTGAATATTCGGCCGAACCGACGACGTAGAAGCATGACCGGGCCGTCCCCATGATTTCGTTCTCTTTGAGTTGCCGTAATGAATCCATTTTTCATCACCCGTGACGATGCGATGAAGAAAACCCTTCCTTTCTTGCCGCTGGAGCAGTTGTTCACGGGCGAAAAAACGACGCTCAACGTCTCTTGGCTTCAAATCATGTTTTTGAAACATTCCCAACGCATGCAATCGCTGGGAAATGGCTTGGTGGGTAACTCGTAATGCTGAAGCAAGCTCTTTTTGCGTTTGGCACGGATCCTCATCGAGCAATGCCTCCAATTCAGCGTCTTCGAAGGTTTTTAGTCTTCATTCACGCGAACGGTCGTCAACATCGAAATCACCGTCTTTGAGGCGACGGAACCAATCACGGCACGTTGTTTCACTTAGAGCAGCATCCCCGTAAACTTTTTGGAGTTGGAGAAGAAAAGCAACACTTCCCGCAAATGACGATTATTTGGCACAAAATCAGACATTTTCACACAACCAAAAGTATATGACGCAAAAACAAAATCACTAATGTCTCAAAGCGATTTGTTTACCATATGTCTAAGCTTGGTTCAGGACGTTTTGGTTATATCACAATCGACCAGCACTTACTACTGGAGCCATCTCTTGAAAAACAGCGAGAACTTAGTTGCGCACCTAATACTTCGCGCTGCCATTCATAATGTAACTAAACAAAATTGGATAAAGGCAATTGATCATGTCAAAAGTGTTGGAACAAAAATGTGGGATATGCACGGAATAAGAAAAAATGTAGAAAAATTGGTCATAAATGTAGGGGATTCTAGTACCACCGAAAATTCTTCTGATGAATAGACGTTTATTTATTATTTATTTATTTATATTTCACATTATGATTGTGTAGTGCTTATTGAAGTAATATATATTAGTAAATTTAGTTTTCGAATGAAAATTGTAGACATACATGTATTGGGTTGGCAACTAAGTACTTTAGGTTTTGTAATATAAAATAAAACACTTTTTTTTAAACAAAGAATAGTTTTTAATCAATTATATATTTTCCAATGACCTTTTGCCATCTTTCTTTCAGCTGCATGATTCCGCGCTCATAAAATTTTTGGTCCTTATCAGCAAAAAAAACTGAACCAGGTGCGAGTGAAGGTCATCGTCATTTGTGAAAGTTTTACCATTCAAAGAATTCTGCAAACTTCGAAATAAATGGTAATCAGATGGTGCTAGATCAGGGCTGTATGGGGTATGTGGCATCACTTCCCAGCCAAGCTCCAATAGTTTCTCACGAGTTGCCAAAGATGTGTGAGGCCTTGCATTTTCTTGGTGGAAAACTACACCTTTCCGATTTGACAATTCTGGCCGTTTTTCTTTGATTGCTTCAACCAGTTTTATTAATTGTTGACAGTAAACATCAGAATTGATCGTTCGGCTCCTTGGAAGCAGCTCAAAAAAACACAACACCTTTGTAATCCCACCAAACTGACAGCATGATCTTTTTTGGATGCAATTCAGCTTTCGATGTGGTTTGAGCTGGTTTATCGTGTTTGCTCCATGATCGTTTTCGAACTATGTTACTGTACAGGACCCATTTTTCATCACCAGTGATGATTCTTTTTAAGAAAGGGTCGGTTTCATTTCGTCTAAGGTGCATATCGCAAAAGTTGATTCTTTGTGTTAAATGAATTTCTTTCAATTCGTGAGGTACCCAAATATCAAGCTTCTTAACTAGCCCAAGACATTTTAAATGTTTTTCAATTGTTGTGTGCGATACATGTAGCCTCTCCGCAACCTCTCGAACAGTTATATGACGATCCTCTTCAATTATGACTTCGATTTGGTCATCATCAACTTCAGTAGGCCGACCAGAACGTTGCTCATCTTTCAGGGAAAAATCTCCAGAACGGAATTTTTTATACCAATTCTGACACGTGCGCTCTGTTAAGGAATTAGCACCATAAACTTCACATATCTTTTTGTGAGCCGCAGCAGCTTTCTTTCCTTTACGGAAATAAAATAGTAAAATATGTCGAAAATGTTCGTTTCTGCACTCCATTTAAAATTAACCCACAACTAATAGCTTTAATAAAAACCACGCACTACTTGCTTCTGAAGTTACGTCAATGTGACTAGTATCACCCGACAAATGGTAAAGTACAGCACTAACATACGTTATACAAAAAATAAAGCAACGCTCTCTATCAGTAAAAACCGAAAGTACTTAGTTGTCAACCCAATATATCTATTGAAATAAAAGATATTACAATTGTTTTAAATTTTAGAAATATAATTTAACTAAAAATGAAACAACTACAAACAACACGTCATGTGTTCTCACAAATAAATTTTTCATTGCAATAACTTAAAACTTTTTTAAATTTGAAAGAGTTAATTTAATAACTCGTTTTATATATAGAATTGTAAAGAAAATAATTTAATGTGCATTTTGTTAGCAAGATTAATTCAAAATAATCTGCATTAATTTTCAATATTTAATATAAAAAAAAAAACAGTTAAACTTTCACTATTATTGGTATTTTAACAACCTTTTTTGAAGTTAGTTTTTTTGATTAGACATAAATAAATAATATAATAATTGTGTATATGTAAATGAGATTATTGTAGTTGATAGTTTATTATATCAAAAATATTTACATAATTTGGTCGTGATTACTCAATCTGTTGGTAGTACAGGGAATAGTAGAATTTAAATTAAATAGTGAGATGAATGGTCATGATGTACACCATATGCTTCTGGTGCAAAGGATAAGAAAAAGATTTGGAAACATTTTGAAGCTCTACATTTCTGTAAAAGTATAGAAAACAATCTTAAAACTACTTCTCAAACGGGAAATTTTGAAACGTTAAAATCGTAAAAAGAATACAACAAAAACAACTGCCAAATGCTAACAATATAGCTCAAAACTTAACACCAATAGCCACAGTCAAAATTTTTAGGTTAACTTATAAAATCGCAAGATTACGTAAAATCCTTTTTACATTTGGTGAAATCGATACTTCTCTTTTGCTAATGCATAAATCTAGCTCAAGACTTTTATCTACCTGTCAATAATAGAAAAAACAATTTCAAGATATTCTAAACTATAGGAGTTATTTTACGAGTTCACTAACTTGTAATAAAACCAAGTATTATCAATCAAGTAAGGCGTCAGAAGCAAATGTGAACCAAAAATTTAAATGCCAGATATTTTCCCCATCAAATACATAACATTATAGCCAAAAAATACCAATTATTGTACTAGAAGTATTTGTCATTAAACCAATTTATTATATTGTTATATATTATTATAAGATGTCCTGGAATATTTTATTAAATATGTCTTGAAGTGTTATCTTTAAATTATTTTGGATTTAATCTTGTAATTAATAATAAATAAAGTATATTTAAAAAAACCTGAGTTATAAATTCTTCCTCTCCTTCACCTTCGATATTGCGTCTTAATCTACATTCTTGTATTACAGGGTCTTTTAATAATTTTTGCAAGACATCGGGGAATGGACTTTCCACAAAATACTTGTTGTGTTTCAGAACTAACTTAACTTTTCCATATGATAATGTACATAATCTAATGAATTCCAAAATACCGTCAGGTACACTTGTTTTACTCAATCTTTTCAAATATTCTATAATATCGTGAGTTTGTAAACCAACACTGACTGCAGCATAGAGAGAGTAAGCAGTTAATTTATATTCATGTATATATTCCGGTCGACATACAGGTTCTGATATCGCAATTAAAAAGTCATGAGCATGTTTGTAAACGGGTGAGAAAGATTCTAAAAAAATATGTCCATTCGGTGCAACCCATAGAGGTCGGGAATTATTGTCGGCTTTCAAAATCATTTGATTTCTATAATCTTTAGCGCCAAACTCATCTTCTAGTACGTTTTGATCATTTGTTTCTGCATTTCTGCCCGCGGCACCCGGTACAGCAGCTCCTTCTGACTCGTTTAAATCATCTTCTTCGTAAGTCCAAGCTTCTTCATCTTCCTTTTTGCGTTTTTTCGATTTTCCTTCATATTTTCCTCCATAGCGTTTCGGGGGACCCATTCTTAATCTTTCACAAACCTAACTTCACTAACACATACACCGACAACACTGACATATTTGAGGTTACGAATTTGTAGGGAGATACGAATCGTAAAAATTCCCAATAAATTATTTCAAAAAATTACGCAACTAGTATTGATAATATTGCGTGACTCGGTTAAAAAAACATAAGTAGTTATTACTTACCCTTTTATCACAATAGCCATAGCAAAACTACTATTTATTACTATTAAATTATTAATACAAGAATTCTAAGGAATACAAACAAAAGTTAAGTGTAACAGTGCTTTAAAATTTTAGGAAAAAGTTGGTAACAAAACATGGTTATTGATATGATCGGCGTATGGTTAATGAAAACTATATGGCAATGACAAATAGGTTAACGTTTATGTTATGAAGAACATAAAATTTTTAAAAAATGAATGAAAATGACTTTTTATTTTTGGATTTATTTAATTTCATAAAGGATACTACACATAATGTCACGTAGAGTTAGCCCTTTAGATAACGAACAATGTCGGCAATGCACTAGTTTTGCAGACTACATCAAAAAGAATAAAGAAAAAATTAATGCTGAGGTAAATGAAGAGGAAATGTGTGTACGTTAACAAAATGTTTTCGTTAGAACGTTATTGCCAAACTTAACTGAAATTTTAATTTTAAAGAAACCGGAAGATGCTCCAAATTTAGAACCTAGGAGAGAAGATTGTCCACTAGACAGGGACGAATTGGGTAGGCAGTCATGGGGAGTTTTACATACTATGGCAGCTAAATACCCTAAGCATCCCACAGACACTGATAAACGAGATATGAACTCATTTTTTACATTGTTCGCTAAATTTTATCCTTGTGAATCATGTGCTGCAGATTTACGTAATGAGTATGTATAAATAAAATTTTTATATACTTTAAACTTATAAATTTTTAAAATGTGAATGATTCCAGTTTAAAAGAAGAGCCACCAAAAACGGATAGTCAAGAGGCTTTAAGTCAATGGCTGTGCAAACTACATAATAAAGTCAATAGAAAACTCCTTAAACCTGAATTTGATTGTTCCAAAGTAAATGAAAGATGGCGAGACGGTTGGGCAGATGGTTCCTGTGATTATTACTAGCGGAACAATTTTATACGCATAACTAGTTAATACGCATTTTAATATTTTGTAGAGAATAAAAATGAGCTTGTTGAGACATATGTTTATTTATTAAATTGTATATATAAAATAGTCAATGAAATTAATTAAATACAATTACTGATATCGTTCATTTTTTAAATGTTTTACAGCAGTAGAACTTGCCAGTGTAAACACTTCGTAATCCGCCACTGTGAAGTGATATTCGCCTAACAAAACGGATGGTGATGCTGCATCTCCGTCATAAGTATGTGGTAAATTTGAATAACTGTCAATGTTTGTATTACAGTTACTTGATATAAATAAATCGGCACCTGCTCCAAATACAGGGCCAGACCTAAAAAGAAACAACACAAGATATAATTAAGTATTTTACAAATTCACTTTAGGCCAAAATTATGAATCGTTAATCTGGTACGTAGACTTCCGCGGTCGTTGTCCATACTATCTGCTTCTGGGCTTCCGGGTTGGAACTCAGTTTCAATGCGACAGACAGTCGCAGTAGTTGAGCCCTGAAGATGTCCCATACATGTGGGTACGAAATGTCAGCAGTTATACCAGTGACGCGGTTCTAGCCCGGAAGCCCAGAAGAAGATATTATGAATCATTGTTTTTTATAGTAAGGAAAGATAAGTCAAGGCCAGATGTTGGAATAAAATTTGTACTAAGCTTGGAAATAGTATTAATCAAAAAAACGTGAATAAAGTCCCTTGCCACATCAATGTTTGTATCCTGTATATGTATTTCCACATCTAAGCTGTCATTATCAACAAATATTAATCACAGACACTTTCTCCACTAAATACCGAACGTACAATTTAATATTTCCAAGTCTTAAAACATATACTAAAATACACCCTCGCTTTCACTCATGGACCTGTTTTGAATGGTGGCATCTTCTAGGAACCCATAAAGGCAAGAAATATGAAATATGCTATTGGACCTTTATCTATGTTTAACACGTTTTTTCACAATAAATATTTTCTCGTAACTGTCCAATTCGCGGCCATGATTTATATTTTTGATTAAATGTAGACAATCCATGGTTACACTATGACTATTCTGGCACGTGTTTCACGAAACTGAATTTCTCAGGTCGATTAAACGTGCGAGTTATGTTCTTTATACATGTTCATATTGAGCGTTTAGTTTGACCGCTATATGTTTATTACAATCTCGGCATTTTATTTCGTAATACCAGATTTCTGATTTAACTACTTTATCTTTCGCATTTCCTAAAACAGGTTTAATAAGAGTTTCTAGACTGAAATTCGCATTCTTTAAAAAACCCTATTTAAATTTTTCATAACTGAGTGAAACGGTAAGCATATAAATTGCTTGCCTCGATTGTTTTGAGGTAACATACAAATGGTAACCCGGATTGTCTTTTTTTTAAGTAAGCCTTTCTAATTAATCTGATGATCATTTTGGAATTGTATCTCGCAATGTTTTTTATTAAAATTTAATTCTCTTTCGTATCACAGTTTTGTTAATGTAAAACTAAGCAAACGATTGGTGAAAATGTTGAAAGTTTCTTTCGGTACCTATTCCAGAAACTGTAATATTTAGAAAATTTTCAATATAAAAATAAAATTGAATCGAAAAAAGTAAATAAATATTTGCAATTGTCAATTCAGTGTCTTAAAATTTCGAACCCAGATGAGACACTGATATAGTCTGCTAATGATAGTAACTTAGTTGTTGAAATATGTATACAGAAGACTTACATTGATGTGGTAAGAGTTTTTTGCCCGTTTTGAACTTAAAACACTGTTATCCATTATACACACAGTCTCCATTAAAAGTTACCTTGGAAATAGTACTTAGAACTCAGGGAAATAACATTTTGCTTATATGGTTAGACTATATGGAAAGCTCATTTGCAAATTTCAGATTTGTGTAAAAAAGCTGTGTAAATCCGTACTTAATTATTAATATATTTAACTGTGCATCGTTTGATTATATAAGCACAATGTTATCCTTCAACTACTGGATTTTTATTCGAATAAAAATCTAAATAAATATACTTACTCTGGGTTGTAGCATATTGCAAACGTTTTTTTAATTAAATGAAACTGTGTGGGAGGAACATTTTGATGATTGAATAGAGTAAAGAGAAAAGCTTTATCCGATGGAATATAGTGATTTTTGCCTTGCGGTCTCTTGAAAGCAACATCACTGAAACCCCCACAGATTTCTCCTCTGGTTCCCTAAAATTTAAACAGATATGTTCTTTCTGAAATAAAGTGTTTAAAACTCACATACCAAGACAATTACGTATATTGGTGAAACGCCATCGCAATGTCTATGAAACGCTGAAGCAGAATAGCCGTGACTGCTCGCTCTATAAATTAATCTCCATGCCTGCTTACTATTACCGTACCAAGCGTTTAGAACTCTCTGGTAATGGCTTTTATCGTGTCCTATTATGTGCGAATTGGGGAAAAGATGGGGTGATATTCGAGGTCTTAATCGTTGATCTTCAGTTCCCTCGGGAAATTTACTTGGCAATGCGGCATGTCTGTATCGTTCTAAACTGAGCTCCATTGGAACGACACCTGTAGGTTCTACTTCTTCGGCGAAGACTTGACTGTCTGTAAATCATGCAAGATGAATCCGAAGGATATTTTGAGAGAATGGTAAAAAATCAATGGTTTAATAATGTAAAAACGAAGTTAAAAATTAACGTGATTGAATGCAAAATGCAATGTAATGTATAGAAATAGAAGGAAAAACTTTAAGAAGAAACAAAAGCAAGAAAGATTAAATCTGGAGAACGATAGAATAACGGAGTTAGCGATGAAATACAGATCTCAAGAAAAAATATACTTAAAATAAGTAGAAAGTTTTAAAAATACCAGAATCATAATAATAAATTTTATTTCTAAAGCAATGTGCATACAGTACATATAAGAAAATAGCAATCAATACATACTACGTACACACTCAAATGCTAGAAACACGTCTCAATAAGAAAAAAAATGTTATAAATTTAGACATTAGTAAGTCATTTATACAACAACAATTTATCGAAAGCAGGTACCGCTTAAGGCTGCTTTTCAAAATACAGAAGTTGGTAATATTTCTAATAGAAAGTGAATAAATAGAAGTTATTGTGTAATTTACATCCCATATGTTCCTTTTTGGAACCTAGATTTTGCATGTGAGGCAGGTAATAAATAATTAACAGTTCGTGTATTATACTTATGAATTAGAGCGGCGATGAAAGTGGTAATACCATAGGCGGTACGGTAGAACGGGCAATTGGTGCGCAGTGAATGAGATCATTCACATCAAATACAATACGGTTCACGGTTAGTGTTTATAATAACTTCACACAAACATGTCGCGAAAGTCTGTGCCGTTTGCTACGTCGGTTAGAAAATACATAGCAGAATTTCCCGATTTAAAGTATGATGGATGTGCAGTATTGTGTTTGGTTTGTAATAAGCGACTTATAATACGGAAGAAAGACAATTGTAAAAAACATGTGAACAGTGCAATACATAAACTGAACAAAAGAAATGAAATACCTTATGCAACATTCCTTTATGATTTTTTATTTATGTTGACTGCATGTAATTTGCCGCTTCGTTTAATCAGCAAACGCAATTTTCAAGTGTTCTGGAATAAATATCTGCCAAATTATAAATTACGTGCAAGAAGAACTTTACAGAAACATTTGCCGCGTTTAAGAGAGAGGCTTGAAAATATAGCAAGAAGAGAATTGCATAATAAAAATGTGTGGATTACTGTAGATGAGATTACTGATTTAAAAAAAATAGTATAATAAACGTAATCGTACGTATTTTATCAGCCAACACATTTTCACAGCCCTATTAGCCTGTAAACGTATACAAGCATGTACTGCGACAAATATTCGGCAAATAATAATGAACACCTTAAAGAAATTTCACATTCATAGTATTCAAGTCTGCATGCTTATAACAGATGGTGCTGCTACTATGTTACTACTCGGACGTTTACTAAAAGTAACTTTTCCTAAATCAATACACATAATTTGTGTACTCCATGCTCTTCATTTAGTTGCTGAAAATGTTAGAAGTAGTTATAAAAACGTTGATCATTTGATTGGATCCACCAAACAAGTGTTTCTTAAATCCCCTAAACGACTTAAAGAATTTCATAAAACTTGTCCAGATATTTCGGAACCACCGGAACCCATTCTTACACGATGGGGCACGTGGCTAAATGCAGCTTTTTATTACCATAAGAATTTTTACAAAGTTAAATCCGTTATATCAAAATTTAGGCCAACCGAATCCCAAGCAATCAGAGACAGTCAAAATCAATTTGAAAATCCCCAAATTCTGGAAGATCTGCATACAATATATAACAATTACCATCCATTAGTAGAAGTAATTACAAAACTTCAAAACGAAAACGATTCGCTGCCCTTAGACGCATCACTATGCATAGTGCAAAATGTGACCGCTCATTTGCATAGTTTAACTGACGCTGCTGGTGTACGAGCTCATCAAAAATTATTAAGTGTTTTAAAAAAAAATCCGGACTTGCATGTTTTACGAACTATTTATGACAAATGTGCAAATAGTGAGCCCTGGAATGATTTTGAACAACAGCTTCTTTCTGCCAAAATTACATCAATAGACGCCGAACGATCTTTTTCTCTATACAAAAACATTTTCTCGTCGCGAAGGACGTCATTTACAGAAGCAACCGTAGAGACGTATGCAATGGTGCAGATGTACAGTTACTTCTACAACACATTACCAGGGCTATGAAATTACATATTACTAGGTAAGCACTAATTGTGTAAGAATAAGTCTAGACACGGCACTGCTACGGACACTTTCGCCGCAGTTTATAATTTACACTTAAACACCAACCGTGAACCGTATTGTATTTGATGTGAATGATCTCATTCACTGCGCACCAATTGCCCGTTCTACCGTAACGCCTATGGTATTGCCACTTTCGTCGCCGCTCTACTTATGAATTACGCTGCCACTCGAAAAAGCGTTTTTGTTCCTAAAAACGAAGCATAGGATATCTAATATATAAATGTCATAAATAGTTAGTATCGAGTTACTTCGAAAACGTTCTCTGCAGGAATCCGCTTGATGAGATTTTTCTATATTTAAAAGTTCTAGTTTTAAACTAATTAACAATGTTTCTAACAAATTATAGCCTATTTTGGAAATATTAATTAGCCAAAAGTATATCGATTAAATGAAGAACCCATATTAATTCATTTTAAAGCACAATCGACATGCATTTATTCAAACGGGCTGAACTGAAAAATTGAATATTGCGTCGTGAATTTCAAGAATACATCGGTGTCAAAAATTAGTTAAAATTGGATCTAGGACAATTATAGTTATATGTTTTTTTATAGTAAAAAAAAACAATTTTAATAATAAATTAATATTACGATTTTGTTTATGGTATCTTTCGTTACCTAATTTGCCATATAAATAACTATCACATCAAGAAATTTGTTGATTTTGTCTCAAAATAGTAATCTTCTTCCTTTGCTCATGCTTCCATTTTATTATATCTGTAATTTTACATTCTTATTGTAAAAAAATTCACAGAATCTCAATTTGTTGAGAAAATTAAATCACATTTTTGAATTCAAATTAAAAACTTCTATATATAAAAATAATGACAAATTATACATTTCTGGAACTTATATTTGTTTGAACAGCGTATTCTGTATGTTATAAAAGAAATATGAAACTTTGTTTTAAAATTTGAATGATTATTAGAAGTACTTTTGAAAACTGAAAATCTCTGTTTACCTACCAATTAGTAAAAGTCGTACATAATTAATAACTGTAGCTAGATGTTGGCAAACTCTGGCTCTTTCTTCTTCGGTCCAGTGGGCCGTTGGTTGAGTTACGCCCGCTTGATATTTTGCCCAGTTTAGTACGGCTCTCCAAACATCTTCTTCCTCGAGATACAACTAAATATGCAATCTTGTATTGTAAATATGTAACAGACTATGTCTGATTATACATACGTAATCAGATGATATCAATTTAGTTACGGCATCTTTCGATAGTGCTAAAAAGGCATTGGTTTTAACACATTCAGCAGCATTTTCACCAATGTAGCTAACACACCTTTCTACAAAAGTAGCGGCAGCTTTGCCACCTAAAAGAGCATTTGAATTTAGTTTTTAGTGTTACTTAGTTTGGTGATTCTTTATATGTATTTACGAGTATATTTTAAAATTTTATCCAGTTTAAATTTGTAATTCATAGTTAAACAAAGAATAATAAATAATACAAAATTTATTTATGAACTTTCGAAATATAATGTTAATCTTACAATAAACTTAAACTACAGTCAATTCTATTGCGGGTTTACATTTTGTATCAATGTTATATTGTCCCCTTTTAACATAATGCGCCCCAGCTGTCTTCTATGCTTTGTTTTTACATAATATTCTTCAGCATCGTCCAAAACTAAGTTCATATATTCATCAAATCCGACGATGTGGCCTTCTATTCTAAGATTGACATTTTCATATAACCAAACTTGGACTCTCGATCGGTTTTGAAGGTAGCGAAATATGAGATTGATGGGTTGTACCATCACCTTTTGTACTTTCTGTGGTTTATAAGCCATTTTTATAGATTTTCTTTCACCAAGAAAATAAAACCGCTAACTAACGCTCGAAAGTAAGGTTAACAAATCAAATATATTCAACAGTATAAACATGTAAGCAGTATAAGATGAAAGTTACTAATAATTTCGGCTATTAGCGCCATCTGTCGTATTGAAATATTATATACTTTACTAATCAAAAGTAGAATTCTGTATTTACCTTTAAGAATAATTTTTTTTATATTACTGTAAAGTATAAAATAAATAGATTAGTTGCATGTTTAATTGTTAACAATAATCACTATTAATTACAAATAGAACTGGTATTTTTCCGAATAATACTGGAATTGACTTGGTTTTTGTTTGTTAACTTGAATAATTTCTACAAAATTATAACCTGACAAGTTTTCTGATTTGAAATTACATGTCGGTAAGTTAACAATAGATCATAGGTTCTATCGATTTGCTTAGGTTATTACTGGACATCTTTCAAACATTTTAGCGTCTACAGTATGTCAAATAAGGGGGATATTTTTATTAAATTCAGCAAAGATAAATTGAACTATCTAAAATTAAACTAGTTACTTTCTGCCTAATTGAGAAGTATCTCGGCCCGAGACTATTAATAAATAAATTAATCTTTTATGCAAGATATCGAATATGAAAGATCGACGAAAAGGTCTTGAAATAAAAAAAAAATGTATGTTGGTCAAATGAAAAATCCATATTTAATCAGTATTGCTATGATGAAACATGAAAATGTTTTTTTGATTATGAGACACTAATGATCGACGCAATGTCAACGCATTTTATTTGTTATTGACAATGGTAACTTTAATGAAAATATATATGTACGGAATCTTAAATTTGAACCTGGTAATACTTTAATTTTCATATACAATTTTGATATTCAGCATATTTAGAAGCATTTAATTTATATTTGCGGCATTTTTATGCGAAAATAAATTTCGAGACAGATAAGTTGATTTTGAAACCTCTATTTCAGAGTTTAATGAAAAAAATCTAATCATATTGTAATCAACGTCATGGAGTGAATTTTTCTTGTAACATACGAGGGGTGTTATTTTATTTAACTGCGAAGGGGAATAAGGTAAGAAAAAAATGAATTTTCATTTTTCAAATATGATTTTTTTAATGTTTATTTCACTGTTTTACTTATAAACTGTATTCTTTTTTTTGAGAGTTCCGACCATTGATACAATAAAATATTTAATTTTTACTAACGACGTTTCAAGGGAGGAGGTCGTCCTTTTTCAAGTAATTTATTTTTTTAACTCCCAATGCTTTTAATAGTTACAAATTTTTGTTTGTGAGTAATAGTTTTTTTTATAAATAAATTATATAAGTAATCACAAATATTTATTTATATAAAAAAACTATTATTCACAAATAAAAAAAGGAATTGCGGGTTGAAAAAAATAAAATAACTTGAAAAAGCCCCCCTCCCCCGAAATAAATATTTGTGATTACTTATGTAATTCGTTTATATAAAAAACTATTATTCACAAATAAAAAAGGGAGTTGCAGGTTGAACAAAATATAATAACTTGAAAAAGCCCCCCTCCCCCGAAATAAATATTTGTGATTACTTATGTAATTTGTTTATATAAAAAACTATTATTCAAGAATAAAAATATGTAACTATAAAAAGTATTGCAGGTTAAACAAATAAATAACTTAAAAAAAGCCCCCCTTTTAATTTAAATAAAAAACTATTATTCACAAATAAATATTTGTAGCTATAAAAAGCACTGCAGGATAAAAAAATGAAGAACTTGGAAAAAGGGAAGCCCCCCCTCCGAAATAAATATTTATGATTACTTATACAATTTATTTAAATAAAAAAACTATTCATAAATAAAAATATTTAACAAAAAGCATTGCAGGTTAAAAAATAAGTAAATTGAAAAAGGGCGACCGCCCTCCTCCGAAATAAATATCTGTGATTACTTGTATAAAAAAAATTATTATTCACAAATAAAAATATGTAACTATAAAGTTAAAAAAAACTAAATAACTTAAAAAAGGGGGACCCACTCACTTTCCCGAAACGTCGTTACTAAAAATTAAATGATTTATTATCGCAAAGGTTGAAACTTCCAGTTGAATTTGATGGAGCTTGTGGTTGATTAACTTAATCACTAAGGTTGATATATAACCCCTTTCCACATTAACTTCTGTAATTCTGTATACGCATTTCGACAACTAAGTCATCATCAGCAGACAATTGCAAAGTGTCGCACCTGGTAAAACACGGCGAAAAATACCTGTACGAAAACAAACTCCGTACGCAATCTACACCGCTCAGAAGGAGTTTGTTTTCGTACAGGTGTTTTTCGTCGTGTTTTATCAGGTGCGACACTTTGCAATTGTCTGCTGATGATGACAACTTAGTTGTCGAAATGCGTATACAGAATTACAAAAGTTAATGTGGAAAGGGGTTATATATCAACCTTAGTGATTAAGTTGAAGCTTCCAATAAAAAAAGAAGTACAACACGAGCAATATATTAAAAACGAAAAGAATACCTTTCACTGTTTTCTTAATAAAAGACTGTCTTAGAGAAAAAAGAAGCTTCATAATTTGATTTGAACCAAAATTTGCATAAAATCAATCATTGTGATTAATTTATAACTAAAAAATATTCACCACATTCGAATGTAAAGCTGTTTACAAAAAGTTTAAACCACAACCCTTAACCAAATTTAAAAATATTGAAATTTCGTTTAGAGTATAGTGATTTTAAGTGGTTTTTAATTGTTAATTAAATACATTTTATAAAAATAAAACATTAATAAATCTTAAAGCAGTCTCAATTTGTCTCCGCGCTATTTCCTTACGCTCGGCTCATTAAAACAATCGCTGTAAGGGCGATGGTACAATTCGGACGTTGAGGAAGAGTTTGTTTGTTCGAGAACGCTTCCGCAAACAGCCTTGGGAATTTCGTCAGCAGGGAATTTATAGATTAGTACACCAGTGGGACTCATGCCTTGATGTGAATGAGGATTTTTTTTAAAATTCTTTAAATAAAAATAGCTGTACAACCTTTAAACCTGTTTCTGTTGAATAATTCTCGTGATGCATAAATAAAGAAATGTGAGTTGTCAGAACCGGCATTCATATTTGACATGATTGTGACTTGGAAAAAATATGTTGCACAAATTAATGTTAAATGTAAATGTAAAATAGAATGTTAAATCTTTATATTAAAGGGAAACTAGAACAAAAGAAAATAAATGAGCCGGAAAGGAATTTATTTAAATCGACAACGTAATTTTTCTGAAATTACATTTCACTTGAAAAGTTGATGAAGTTGTCTCTGATATACTTATAGTATTTTGAGGCGTGCCTTAAATTAACCTCAATTACTTAAACTTCGAAGACATTGATGTTTTTGCATTTTCATACATGTTATACAAAAAACAAATAATAGAATTGATGATATGACTAACAAAATTTCAAAGTAAAGAGAATATATGAGAGTGGTCTCATAAGTACCCGGCCTGACCTAGAGATGGCGGTAGTTGTTTAAAAAATATCACTGTATTAGAAAGTACACAATTTGTAAAGCATATGTTTCAAGTTTGAAGACGCCAAGTTGTTTGGCATTTGTTTGGCAGCCATCAATACTGAACGTTTTCAGTGAATTTGTAAAAATGGAGAAAATTGGCCATCGTTACGTGATACTTTTATTTGAAAGGCCTCAGCCCAACCGATATAAGAGCTGAACTGGATTCTACTCTGGGTGAGTCTGCTCCTTCATTTACAACAGAGAAATATTGGGTAGCAGAGTTTAAACGAGACTGTACGAGCTGCCAGGACGAGCATCGCAGTGGTCGACCAAATGAGGTGACGATTCCAGAAATGGTGAAGAAAATCCACAAAGCGGTACTGGATGATTATCGACTAAAGTGCGCGAGTTAGCAGACATAATAGGCATTTCAAAAAGTGCGGTACATCGCATATTATCTGAAAATTTGGACATGAGAAAGCTGTGTGCAGGATGGGTGCCGCGTTTGCTCACACTCGAGCAAAAACAGTGTCGTGAAGTGGTCTCAATAGCGTGTTTAGCGAAGTTTCACAGCAACAAAGCAGAATTTTTGCTCCGTTTCATAACCATGGATGAAGACAAAAGAACGATTAAAACAATGGATTCAAAAGAGAGAACCGGCTCCAAAAAAGGCGAAGACAACTTCATCTGCGGGCGTGATCATGGCATCGGTTTTTTGGGATGCGCGTGTAATAATTTTCATTGACTATCTTGAGAAAGGAAAAACTATCAACGGCGAGTATTATACGCACTTACTGCAACGTTTGAGTGAAGAAATCTAGCAGAAACGGCCGCATTTGCCTAAGAAGAAAGCGTTGTTTCATCAAGACAATGCACCAGCTCACAAATCCGTTATTGCGATGGCCAAAATTAATGAAATAAAGTTTGAATTGCTACCTCATGCATTCTATTCGCCAGATTTAGCCCCCTCGGATTATTTTCTGTTCCCAAGCTTGAACAAAATGTCTCAGTAGTCAAAGATTTTCCAACGATGAAGAAGTGATGTCGGTAGTTAATGTCTATTTTGAGGAGCAAGACAGTTCATATTATAAAAAGGGTATCGAACTTATTGAACATCGCTGGGATAAGTGTATAGAGCTGAAAGGAGATATATATGTTGAAAAATAAATATATTTTTCCAAAATTTTTGTATTTTCTCTGTTGGGTTGGGTACTTCTGGGACCACTCTCGTATACTATTTAACAAAAAAACGAATCACCAAGTAAAATGATATATCTTTAAACTAAGTTCTTCACAAATGCTTTCTGTGTTGAGAATAATAAATGATAAACGTAGAAAGAAAGAAATAAGCCTTTGTGTCGCTTTTTGTTGAACACTGAACGTTCGTTTAAATTAAAATAAATAAAAATTCCTTTAAAAATGAATTCGTTTTACTTTTTTTTGGATTAGTCTGTACTGTATTTCAAAAAGAGAGAGATTCATTTTTGAACAAACCCAAAAGACAGTTAATTCTCATTGGTTAAGAGCAAGACAAAATCACCGAGACGTCTGTCAGCAACTGTCAAATATTTTGACATCTTTGATCGTTTATATCACGTTTGCATTTTTTTAGAGATTTATTTATAATTATCATATTACTTTAGCTATTTTAAGGCGTACATTTGTCCGTTTTAGAGCTTTGTCTTTCCATTAACAGATTATGTAAGTAACCACAAAATAATTCAAACTAGATATAATGCATTTACACCCTCAAAACTTAAAAAAAAAATTTGACATGCTTTTTCAAGTTCTCTGTTCCCTCCGGATTAACTCAAAGGAGGCAGAAGAATTTTGACTTCAAATTCGTGTTCAGGATCCTCTAAAATGTCAGCATGCGAGAAATGTACAACACCTTTGGAAAAATAACAATTTTTCCAGTATACCCCTTTGAAAAAAATTGAGATTTTCGTCAAAATAAAAAGTTCGAATTTAGGCTTTGCAGTACGTAAAATGTTAGTTCTCAACTAGTGGAATACAAGCTCACACTTTTCATAGTAGAACCATTCAAATTTTGGAAAGAATCCATTCAGAAGTCCAGATTTTGACGTGATTTTTCAAGTTTTTTCAAGTTTCCTATTCTCTGAGGACTACACCAAAGCTTAGATCAATTTAGACATCAGAATCGCTTTTGGAGCCTTCTGAAATACCTGCACACGAACTTTTGTTAATGTATAAAAACTTTCGAAAAATACCAATTTTTGCGAGTATATCCCTTTGAAAAAATTGAGATTTTCGTCAAAATAAAAAGTTCGAATTTAGGCTTTGCAGTAAGTAAAATGTTAGTTCTCAACTAGTGGAATACAAGCTCACTACTTTTCATAGTAGAACCATTCAAATTTTGGAAAGAATCCATTCAGAAGTCCAGATTTTGACATGATTTTTCAAGTTTCCTATTCTCTGAGGACTACACCAAAGCTTAGATCAATTTAGACATCAGAATCGCTTTTGGAGCCTTTTTGTTAATATATAAAAACTGAAATACCTGCACACGAACTTTTGTAAAATGTTATTCTCAACTAGTGGAATACAAGCTCACTACTTTTCATACTTTTCATAATAGATTCAAATTTTGGAAAGAATCCAAGAAGTCCAGATTTTGACATGATTTTTCAAGTTTCCTATTCTCTGAGGACTTTTAGACATCAGAATCGCTTTTGGAGCCTTCTGAAAATACCAATTTTTGCGAGTATACCTCTTTGAAAAAATTGAGTTGAGATTTAAGTCAAAATAAAATATTTTGAATTTTGTCCTCATAATCTTTAAAACATAACTATGAACTATCGAATACAAACATAGTACTTTTTACAACAAGATAATTCGAACTGGAAATAATGCATTTACGTTCTCGAATATTACAAATACTTCGCTCGAGTGGCCAATGTTTTGTAACGACGATCGTACATGAATTCGATGAATATATTTTCGTGTACATCGTAAACCTTTTCGTGAAATCTATTCTAGATATAAGAAGAGCGGCAGTTTTAATTATTTGACCGGTTTTGCTGTATGAGACGGCTGTAAAATCACTTTACCGTGTCTTCGGGCCCATTTTGGACGTTTTTCTATCAATGCATGGTTCAAATTGATAATCTGTTGTCGGTAGAGATCAGTATTAACTGTCTTACAAAGTTTCTGGTCTTACGACCAAAACGATTTGGCCCTGGAGACGATGGGCTGATTTCGCCAGGTGATAACCATGATTTTTTGCGCTTAGGGTTTCCGAAATAAATCCATTGACTATTCGATGTAGAAATGACTTCCGATCATTCCTTTGAAGCGGCATTTCACAGACGATTTTTCGATTTTCCATTTGCCTGTCATTCAATTGATGTAGCACCCATTTTCTAATTTTTGGATTTTTCTCATTGTTCGTAATCGATCGCTAATCGTTTCTTGGCCCACATTTAACGCTTCTGCCAATTATTTTTGAGTTCGGGCTGGGTCTTTGTCCAATAACTCCCGCAGTTTCACATATTCAAACTTTTTCTGTCTACCAGAACGTTCTTCGCCTTGCACATCGAAATCACCACTTTTGAATTGTCGAAACCCACGCCACACATGTTTTTATGGTTGGAGCATGCTCACCGTAAGTTTCTACCAGCAAACGATGACTTTGAGCGGAATCTTTCTTTTGATTAAATAAAGAAGTAATGCGTTCCGCAAATGCACTTTTCTGGCATAAAACTCGACACTTTCAAAGAGGTATGAATCTATGGCAGTGTTACTTTCGCAAAATACAACATGTATGGCTTTGAAGCTTGATGTCAGTAGAATAAAATGTCATATGTGTTAAAACATAACATTACATACTTAAGCCTAGTGACACCTGTTAGAAAAATTGGACTTTCTGGTACATCTGGTATAATATATACGTTTCGTGTAAATTCAACAATCCTCAGTCTATCTATTGGGTTGGCAACTAAGTACTTTCGGTTTTGTAGTATAAAATAAAACACTTTTTTTTAAATAAGGAATAGTTTTTAATCAATTATATATTTCCATTTTGCTCAATGATCTTTTGCCATCTTTCTTTCAGCTGCATGATTCCGCGCTCATCAAATTTCTAGTCATCAGCAAAAAACTGAACCAGGTGCGAGTGAAGGTCATCGTCATTTATGAAAGTTTTACCATTCAAAGAATTCTGCAAACTTCGAAATAAATGGTAATCAGATGGTGCTAGATCAGGGCTGTATCGGAGATATGGCATCACTTCCCAGCCAAGCTCCAATAGTTTTCCACGAGTTCCCAAAGATGTGTGAGGGCTTGCATTATCTTGGTGGAAAACTACACCTTTCCGATTTGACAATTCTGGCCGTTTTTCTTTGATTGCTTCATCCAGTTTTATTAATTGTTGACAGTAAACATCAGAATTGATCGTTTGGTTCCTGGGAAGCAGCTCAAAAAACACAACACCTTTGTAATCCCACCAAACTGACAGCATGATCTTTTTTGGATGCAATTCAGCTTTCGATGTGGTTTGAGCTGGTTTATCGTGTTTGCTCCATGATCGTTTTCGAACTATGTTTCTGTACAGGACCCATTTTTCATCACCAGTGATGATTCTTTTTAAGAAAGTGTCGGTTTCATTTCGTCTAAGGTGCATATCGCAAAAGTTGATTCTTTGTGTTAAATGAATTTCTTTCAATTCGTGAGGTACCCAAATATCAAGCTTCTTAACTAGCCCAAGACATTTTAAATGTTTTTCAATTGTTGTGTGCGATACATTTAGCTTCTCCGCAACCTCTGGAACAGTTATATGACGATCCTCTTCAATTATAACTTTGATTTGGTCATCATCAACTTCAGTAGGCCGACCAGAACGTTGCTGATCTTTGAGGGAAAAATCTCCAGAACGGAATTTTTTATACCAATTCTGACACGTGCGCTCTGTTAAGCAATTAGCACCATAAACTTCACATATCTTTTTGTGAGCCGCAGCAGTTTTCTTTCCTTTACGGAAATAAAATAGTAAAATATGTCGAAAATGTTCTTTTCTGCACTCCATTTAAAATTAACCCACAACTAATAGCTTTAATAAAAATCACGCACTACTTGCTTCTGAAGTTACGTCAATGTGACCAGTATCACGCGACAAACGGTAACGTACAGCACTAACATACGTTATACAAAAAATAAAGCAACGCTCTCTATCAGTAAAAACCGAAAGTACTTAGTTGCCAACCCAATATTATCTCTGTCTACAAACACTTTAATTAACTCGACCAATAATCGAAAAAATATACCAGCACTACAAATGACATCTCGCGTAGTGACCAGAATTATTTAGAAAGAGCTACTGCAATCTGAAATATTTTTCTTTAAAAACGAAATTTAAAAATGTCATCTTTCGACCAACACAATTTTAAACATACACGTTATACCGTGAATATATTTTATAATGCAACATGCACATACACTCCGCGCAACATGAATAGGACCAACTGCATATATGACATTTGTAGTTGGTATAAACATGGTAGCGCGCTGGAATTGTTATTTTCGAAAATAAGAGGGTTGATAAAAAGATGTATGTAGGTACCAAATATAATTTTTGTAAAAGTCAGTGCAAATGTACGTTACTAATGACAATAAGTAGAGTAATTAAACGCCACTTGAATACGACCAATCTACAAAATAAAAGATTCGTTTGCAATAACAAAATACTTTATTGTTCAATAATGAGTACTTTTGCCATTATTTCTTATAACCTCAAATAGTCGGGATGGAATGAAATTATACAGGGTTCTCAAGCAAAGTTCCGCCCAACTTCGTTTCAGCGCCTGCTCTAGTTCGTCAGCGCAACTGAATTGGGTAGCATTGGAGTACAATTTACGCGACAACCATCCCCAAACATTTTCTATTGTTCAGGTCGGGGGAGAGCGATGGCCAATCGAGAACCTCCATGCCTTGTTCTTAAAACCAGCGTCGAACAATGCGCGCGGTGTGAATACTGCCATTATCCTGTTGGAAAATAAATGGCCCACCTGCCATAACGTTGGAAAATTTGTCTTTCACCTGTTGCAGCAGCTGGACGTATTTTCCGAATTCTGTCTGCCCTTTACTATTACTAAATCAACAGGTCCGTTATAGGAAACAGCTCCCCATACCATGACTGAACCAACATCGGCTCGCCTTCGTGACTGAATCACTTCATCTTTACGTAAATCGTGGAAATAATAAGAACACCCATCCGGGCCATCTAAATTAAACTTCTTCTCGTCACTGAAAATAACAGTTTGCCATTCTCTTGTCCACCCCATTTTTGCTTGAGCAAACTGAAGACGTGCAGTGCGCTGAAATTCCCTTAAAGGAGGCCGTCGTTTAATTTTCAAACGTTTTAAATGCGGACAGGTCTTCAGTAACTTCTGTACAGTTCTTACCGATGCATTCGTTCCAACGTTATTCGCGATTTGTCTTGCCGTTAATGCCGAATTCGATGCTTCGCGTAATATGGCTCGACGTTCTCTCATAGTTGTAACGGATGTTGTTCGCCCTTTAAAACGTTTTCCATAATTCTCGGGATCCCTAATAAAATTGTTCACAACCTGGTGTGATCGACTTATTTTCTTTGCAGTAGCCCTTGAGGAATACCCTTCTTGATGGAACGCTTTAATTTTTCCAATTTCTTCCATACTTAAGCACTTCTGTCGTCCCATCGTTGCACAATACCCTTAATTACAGATGTTTGTTTATCCGGATACACGTTGTAACTCGACACTCATCCGGTAGCTTACTATTAAATACTGGTCGTATCCAACCGGCGCGGTGCATTTTATATGTATGTGGTACTTACGTCACCCAATGCATAACGTTAGGCACTATTGCGCAATAATGCGTATTATTTGCCATATCATACCATTACAAACTTGCATTGTATTTTTAGTAAATGAATTGTTTTTCAAACCACCGAAAGCTTGCAACAAGTCGGGTGGTCCTATTCATGTTGCGCGGAGTGTACATACACTAGTTGCTAGAGTAACGTAATAATGAAATGACAGCAATGAATTTTAGCGTGTATTTTATTTTGCAACATAGGATGTCAAAATAAGTTACTCTATTTTTGAGGTATGTATAGTGTAGAAGAAAAACTGTTATTAGTGAACTGGTATAACTCGAATATGAGTTTGAGGAGAGCAGATTTGTTTCAAATTACATATCCTGACCGTCCAAGACCGGGTCCAACTACAATAAGTAGGTTAGTACAGAAGTATAAAAATAATGGATGCATCGTTCCTAATCGTAAAAAAAAGAATAGGCCAAGATATGTTATTACTGACGCCAAAAGAGATGAAATTCTACAAACAATCGAAAATAATAATATGCTCTCCACAAGAGCTTTAGCACAAACTACAAATGTAAGCAAATCTTCCGTGCATAAACTACTAAAACGAGAACATTTTAAGTCGTATCATTTTCAAAACCATCAGGAACTAATTGCGAATGATGCAGAAAGAAGAAGTAACTTTTGTGAAATCATGTTGGATAAGCTTCATAATGATGATACTTTACTACGCAGAATTTGCTTTACAGATGAAGCAACATTTTATGTAAATGGTGAAGTAAATTCACAGAACTGCCGCTACTGGAGTAGACAAAATTTGCATAGATATCATATCACAAGGACTCAGCGGCCACAGAAAGTCAATGTTTGGACTGGGTTGATTGGACACCATATTGTAGGACCGTTTTTTATTGAGGGTACTCTTACAGGAGAAAAATATTTAGAATTGCTTGAGTACAGAGTTATGCCAGGCCTCCACGCTTTAAATATTGATGGTGAGATTTGGTACCAGCATGATGGCGCGCCGGCACATAATTCTCATATGGTTAGAACATTTTTCAACCAAAGATTTCCAAACCGTTGGATAGGCCGTGGAGGAGAAGTAGAATGGTCCGCTAGGTCACCAGACCTGTCTCCAAACGATTTCTTTCTTTGGTCATGTGTCAGAAATAAAGTTTTTCATGGAGAACCTCTAAACAATATTGACCAATTAAAAAATAGAATACGAGTTGCTGCAAGAGAAATAACTCCAGAGCAGATACAAAATACAATAAATGAATTCTACAATCGCTTAGGATACTGTCTGGCCGTCAATGGTGACATTTTTGAAAATTTGTTAAATTAGTTTTTAAATTTTGTTCAACTACTGTATTTCACATCCTATGCTGCAAAATAAAATACACGCTAAAATACATTGCTGTCATTTCATTATTACGTTATGTATGTATGTGCATGTTGCATTGTAAAATATATTCACGGTATAAGTCAACGAAAACATATTAAATTTATACTGCGATTGTTGTAAAACATATTTTGTTTTCTCACCCGGAGTTCTATCTTGTATATCCATTGCGGCAGCTAGAAAAGTACACGCAGAGGGCACTGATAGCGTAGATGTAACATGATCCTCACAAGTGTTGCGCAACTCATCGACACCAAGCTCTTGTGCCAGTGCCAACATCTCGAAGACGCTATTATCTTGAAGGAGAATCTGTAATTTGATATGCGTACAGATCACAAAGGAACAGTTGCCATGCCCTGTCAGTTGTATGTACCTTTCCAGTGTAGACGTACAATAAAAATTGCTTGAATGTATCGATTGGGGCTTGTGGAAGTCTTATTGGGGTCGGTGTACCCGGCGCTGCGGGTGCAATTGAACATCCCGGTATACGGCAAATTTCGCCGCGCTTCGTGTTTTGGAAACTCTTGCATCTTAAATACAAAATAAATTATTAATATATACAAGGGGTGTGAAAAGTATTCAACAATCTTGATATACACTACCATTCAAAAAATGTGAACACGTATTTTAATAAATACAGAAACTTTGAAAAAAAACTACTACAAAATTTTAGAATAAAATTAATGTTTACTTTTTTAATAAATTTAACACGGGTTGCTACGGAAGTTTCTAGGATAAGTATGACCAAGCAAATTGGGTGACTTTGGTGGTTTTAAAGGTAAATTTTAATGCAGATTGTCATTTATTGAATTAATTGAAAAAACTGACCACTGTCGAAAATGAAAATTATTGTGGCAAGGGGTTATATATCAACCTTCAGTGATTTACGAGGGTAGTTTGACAAGTAGTGAGAATGGAAAAGAAAAACGAATTTTTTAAATACAAAATAATTTTTATTTTTCAATATATTCTCCTAAAAGAGCAATACATTTATTCCAACGGTGCTCTAATGCCCTTATGCCATCTCTAAAATGCGATTCCGGAAGGCTTGCAAAATACTCATTTACGAAGATGATAAGCTCGTCGTTAGACGAAAATTTCTTTCCACCTAGTGCCGTTTTCAATTTTGGAAAAAGGTGGAAATCGAAAGGGGCTAGATCCGGCGAATAAGGCGCATGCGGTACTAATTGGAAATGCAACTCGTGGATTTTGGACATCGCAACTGTGCTGGTATGCGAGGGAGCGTTGTTTTGGTAAAACAGTATCTTTTTCTTTGCCATTCCTGGCCGTTTAGCACGAATCTCAATATTTAATTTTTGTAGAGGTTCTGCATAATATTATCCGTTTATTGTGGCACCTTTCTGAAGGTAATCAATGAGCAAAATGCCCTTTGAATCCCAAAAAATTGATGCCATCACCTTGTTTGCCGATAAAGTGGTTTTCGCTTTCTTTGGAGGTGCAGAACCACGTTGTAACCATTGTTTCGACAGTTGTTTAGTTTCGGGTGTACTGTAGTGTATCCAAGTTTCATCGCAAGTAACAAATCGCCTACAAAAATCAACCGGATTCCGCTTATAAAGGTCCAAACACTAATTGGAAATGCGCAAACGAGTGAACTTTTGGTCAGTCGTAAGCAATCGCGGCACCCGTCTTGCCGAAAGCTTGGAAAGGCCAAATTCTTTCGTCAAAATGTGGTGTACGCGTTCTGTTGAAATGTTTGCCATGTCTGCTATCTCTCTCACTTGGAGTCGTCGATATTGCGTAATAATATTATGGATTTTTTTAATCATTTCCTTAGAAGTCGCGATTTTGGGTGCTTCAGAGCGCGCTTCATCAATACAGCTTGTTATACCACGTTTAAATTCATTTACCCATCTACTTATTGTGGCGGATGATGGGGCAGATTCACCTAATGTTTCCCGTAACTCATCTTTTATTTCGGTAGCTTTCATACCCTTAATTACGAAGTATTTAATCACCGCACGATACTCTGCTTTTTCCATTTTAACAAAACGACGTGTTGCTTCTTTTTCAATCAGCTGTCAAAAATAAACTAATCAACCGATTTATCTAAATATCGGAATGTACACATATAAATAGACAACCTAAATTACAGTGCATTTGTTTTACCATTTAGAGCGCCACCTATGTGTCATTCTCACTACTTGTCAAACTATTCTCGTAGTTAATCAACCACAGGACAGGCGAGTGACCTACCAATAGATAGAGGGTACTTCAGGCCTAAATGCACCAGCAATTCGTTCGATTCTGCATGATCATTTGCACGTGAAGAAACTTTGTTCTCTCTGGGTGCTGCATCGACTGACTGAAGAGCAGAGGACACGACGCGTGACTTGGTGCCGGGAGATGCTAAAAAAGTTTAATAAGGGACAATCTCAGTATGTGAACAACATCGTGACAGGTGACGAGACTTGGATGTACTATTACGATGTGCCGACCAAAGTTCAAAACAAAGTTTGGGTCTTTGATGATGAGGACACACACGTAGTTGTCAGAAAATCCCGATCTGTAAAGAAGAAAATGATAGCTGTATTTTTCAAATCGAGTGGAATTGTGGAACGCGACGTTTTGGACACACAGAAGACAGTCACGGCTAAGTGGTATATTGAACAGTGCCTGCCTAAAGTCATTGGATCTATGAAGAACCTGCGGCCAAAATCAAGAATGGACACCTGGTTCCTCCATTACGATAATGCTTCAGCTCACCGCGCCAAAGCTTGCACCGAATATTTGACCACGACAGGATTGAAACTTCTCGAACACCCTCCCTACAGTCCAGATCTTGCTCCCCGCGACTTTACACTGTTCCCGCATGTGAAAATGAAGCTAAAAGCGATGCGGTTTTCCAGTGATGAGGACCTTCTGCGGGCTTGGGACAACGAGTGTGCTTTACTCCCTAGTGAAACTGGTTTAAAGATTGGTTTCGTAGGATGGAGAGGTGCATTGAGTGTAGAGGAAATTACTTTGAAAAAATTAAATAAACAAAGCTGTATTGCAAAACTTTCCTAGTACCCTTTGTACAAGTGACATAATAAAAATGTATCTTGTAGAAAAGTTCGGGAGTGTTATAAACGAAGATTTCGCTTTTACCAGATTAAGACAAATTTGTAATGGTGCGTGTATAGATCCGTTATCTTTTCTAAAGATTATTTTATGCATGTATTACATCCGTAGATGTCGAGCAGTCATTTTCTAAATATAAAAACATTCTTCCAGCACAGCTTACGTTACTTTCCGAGACACTGGAAACTTACGTCACGCTGTAGATATTTTGTCAGTCTTATCCATTTCGCGGTATGCAACAACTGTGAATAATGCGAGTTATTTATAAAACAAAACATAAGTGATATAAATAACGCATGCATCGCAAGGTTGCCCATTTTTTCGTATACCTTGTTACGATCCTGGCCCGCGGGGGAAATATCCCAACTATAATTATAACTAAAATTAAAGCACGTAGTTTTTTAGGGCAATAATTTATAATATTGCTTTTCTGGAAATTTCTTATCGTGGATATTAAAGGTTAAAGAAACGATCTTTTAATTTAGTTCATAGAAATAACTATTTGTGTCTCTATTTCCTGAAAAAAGAAAGAATTATCTTATAAGACAGTTTAAATTACTCATTAATAATAAAATTAATCAAGTCGACATTCCTTAAAGCTCAACATAACGAAATCTTTTATGACTCGCTGCATCTATTCCGAAGTAAACACTGAAACGTAGGTACTACATTTAATAATCATAACGAGTTCTAATTAGTAATGATGGTGGACGTATTGCTATATTAGAAGACACGACATCAAAGTCTAGTTTCAGTTGAAGACATCCAATTAGACAACGTGAACAAGAACAAGAGGTCTTGAAATAGAGAAGCCGCCGAGTAGTCTTATGATTGGCATCATTATGAGAAAGATTCTAGACGCAATACACTAAAGAGTAGCATAGGAACAAAGACTACTAAACCTTTGAAGTATTAATGAATGCGGAATTGAACAGGCATTAAAGATGCAAGTGTAGGAGAACTTTTTTTTTTCATGTATAAGTATTACATACATTAGAAGTGCTTGCCCCTGTATTGAGGTTGGATTTCAAAAATGTGTGGATTTTGCTGTTTCTTCTCGTACGTAGTGAACATAAGACATACGGATTTTATTTTAAAAAACACTTGTTTTGTTAATGAAAACGTACTAGATTGTTCGGGGCTACAATTTGTGTTTTTTATGCATTTTCTACGAGGGAGCGTTCTTATATTCGCGGAATGGGGGACAAGGGGTGGAAATAAAAAAAACAAATTATTTTTCTTTTTCAATATATTCACCTGCAAGACGGATACATTTTTCACATCTTTCAATTAATTTATTTATACCCTCTTAAAAAAATGATTTCTCTTTATCTGCAAAATACGCCGAAACTGCCTCCTTGACTTCATCATCGGCAGTAAATTTTTTACCCCGCAGCTCTTTTTTCATTTTAGGAAACAGGTAATAATCACTCGGGGCCAGGTCTGGGCTGTAGAGTGGGTGATTCACAATTTCGAAGCCCACCTTATGCAGGGCAGCTAACGCAACGCGGCTCTTGTGGACGGGCGCGTTGTCGTGCAAAAGCAGAACACCTTTTGTCAATTTTCCCCGTCTTTTCTCTTTAATGGCTTCTTTTAGTCGCTCTAATATTGAAGCGTAATATTCTCCGGTTATAGAAACACCTTTATCTTTATAATCAATCAACAACATTCCTTCCGAGTTCCAAAATACCGTTGCCATGAGTTTCCCAGCTGATTGTGACACTTTAAATTTCTTGGGAGGTGCTGTGCCCTCTTTATACCACTGCATGGAGTCTTGTTTGGACTCAGGTTCATAATGATGAACCCAAGTTTCGTCTCCAGTAACAATTCCACTCAATACACCATCCTTGTCTTCATTACAGAGGTCTAAAAATGCACGCGAACACTCTACGCGCTGTTGTTTTTGCGGCGGCGTGAGCATTCTCGACACCCATCTTGAGCTGACCTTAGACATGCCGAGATGATCGTGTAGGATTTTAAAAATTGTTGTATCGGATACTCCAACCATTTCTGCGAGTTGTTTCTTCTTTAGTCGAGCATCTTCGAGTACAATTTGTTCAGCTTTTTGGATAAGTGCTGGCGTGGTCACCTCAATGCTCCTGCCCGGCCTCGGGTCGTCTTCAAGGGATTCCCTTCCTTGTTTAAATAAACTATGCCACTTGTACACCACGGTTTTTCCTGGACAAGAGTCGCCGTAAACCAATGACATCTCATTCATTATGGTCGCGACTGATTTTCCTTGCCTGGTAAGGAACTTTATAACGGCACGATATTCGATTTTTTCCATATTTCACTTTTCACTCCTGATTATGTTACTTGGTTGACGATAGCTCAAAGACTAACTGTCTAATAACAATGAAACTTCGTATTTATACTAATCATGAGTCACTGCACAGGCCACGCCCCCAATGCGCCTACTCAACCTTCTACAACCCGCTCATTCCGCGAATATAAAAACGCTCCCTCGTATCTCCGTATGCGGGTACCGTTGTCAGTATTGAAGATACACGATCTGTTATTAGGTGCGCAACTAAGTTCTCGCTGTTTTTTTGATGAAAATGCAACTTTATTGTGAAAAAATGTTTACAAATGAATCATTCAAAATATAGCCCATCGCTAGCGATAACTTTTTCCCATCTTTCTGGCAGAGCTCGAATACCGCTACGGTAGAAGTGTTCGTCTTTTGAGGCTATCTACGAATCAAGCCATTTTGAGATATCTTCATATGAGCGGAACTGCTGATTGGCCAGACCATGTGCCATCGAACGGAACAAGTAATAATCGGACGGCGCAATATCTGAGGAATTTGAGCGTTTCTAAGTAGGTTTTAACGGGTTTGGCAACGTGAGGCCGAGCGTTGTCATGCTGTAGAATCACTTTTTCGTGCCTCTGCTCGCATTGTGGCCGCTTTTCGCGTAGTGCTCGGCTCAATCGCATCAACTGAATTCGATACCGTTCCGCAGTGATGGTTTCGTTCGGTTTCAACAGCTCATAATAAATAACACCGCCCTGGTCTCACCAAATACACAGCAAAACCTTCGCAGCGTGAATATTAGGCCGAACCGACGTCGTAGAAGCATGACCGGGCAGTCCCCATGATTTTGTTCTCTTTGGGTTACTGTAATGAATCCATTTTTCATCACCCGTAACGATACGATGAAGAAAACCCTTCGTTTTTTGCTGCTGGAGCAGTTGTTCACAGGCGAAAAAAACGACGCTCAACGTCTCTTGGCTTCAAATTATAAGGAACCCAAGTTTCTTGTTTTTGAATAATTCCCAAAGCATGCAATCGCTGGTAAATGGCTTGGCGGGTAACTCCTAATGCTGAAGCAAGCTCTTTTTGCGTCTGGCAAGGATCCCCATCAAGCAATGTCTCCAATTCAGCGTCTTCGTAGGTTTTTCGTCTTCCTTCACGCGAACGGTCGTCAACATCGAAATCACCGTCTTTGAAGCGACGGAACCAATCACGGCACGTTGTTTCACTTAGAGCAGCATCTCCGTAAACTTCTTGAAGTTCTCGATGCGGTTGGGCCGCCGTTTTCTTCGAATGAAAGAAGAAAAGCAACACTTCCCGCAAATGACGATTATTTGGCACACAATCAGACAATTTCACACAACCAAAAGTACATGGCGCAAAAACAAAATCACTAATGCGTCAAAGCGGTTTGTTTACCATATGTCTAAGCTTGGTTCGTGACGTTTTGGTTATGTCACGATCGACCAGCACTTACTACTGGAGCCACCTCTTGAAAAACAGCGAGAACTTAGTTGGCACCTAATAAATTAGCAAAATTTTACTGAAAAAATTGAAGAAAAGACTGAGACTGAAAAGCAAGAAACTGGTTTGGACACGGAAAAGGAATGGACAACAACCGACTAGCGAAAAGAGCAATGCAAGCTAGGACGGGAAAAGGAGGAGAGGAAGACCGAGAAAGACATGGATACAGCATGTGGATGAAGTGGGAATGTGGAAATAATGGAAAAGTGAAAGAATAAAACACTAAACGAAATAAAAATACTAAACAGTGATCGGAAAAACTGAAAGAGATGGGTGGAAAAATGAACAGTGGAAAAACGGAACGCCCTCTTGAGGCAAATGAAATAAAAGAAGAAAAAAAATTGAAAATTACTGAAATTTTCAGTCTTACATATCTTTGCAACCACTTAAAGTAGAACAAAATTATAAATGGCGTCCAATAGCTATCTTTACCTGCAATTTAATGATCTCACTTCAAAATTTATGAGACAATTCGATTTAAAGGTATAACACAAGCTTATGTATTTTTTTAAATGTATGCCATTTAAAAAAATACATAAGCTTGTGTCCATAAGAACGCTTAACTGGATATAAAATCCAAAAAAAAATAAGCATTTAAACGAAGTTATAGTCAACTATGATTGCATAATGGCTATGTCTTTGTTAAAGTGCTTACCTTTTTTGATTTCATATGCAAAGATCACCGTTCTTATGAATATGTGAAAATGTAGTCTTGGAAAAAACTGATATTTACATTTGGTCACAGACCTTTATTTTCTCAAGATTAAACCAAAACAGTTATACAAATTTTGATATCAAAGCGTCTTTGAAAATACCAGTCCACGAAAATGTGCAATAAATTTTTAAAAATATTATTTGAAGTTCATTTTTACTAAAATAAAAAGTTTTAATTTTAGCCTTCAATCCAATACAAACTCACTGCTTTTTACACCAAAATCATTCAGTTAAACATTCAACAGTTCAGATTTTCATATTGTGGGGTTAAGCCAAGAGAGTTAGACGAATTTTGACATCAAAATACTTTTCAACTTTTTCGAATATTTCAGCACACGAGAATTTTTTAATGTAGAATAACTTTCAAAAAATATTTTTTGGATTTATTTGAAAAAAATTGAGGCTTTCAAAAACCTTCCAAAATGTCAGGACACCAACATTTGCTGATGTATGACAACTTTGGAAAAATATCAATTAGTATACCCCTTTGAAAAAATTGAGATTTTCGTCAAAAGGAAAAATTCTGAATTTAGTCTTCGTTGTATGCAAAACTATAGTTCTAAACTAGGGGAATACGAAATTTACACTCTCAATAAGAAAATCCTTCAAACTTTAGAGATAATCCATTTACGCATTCAGAAGTTCACATTTTTGGTATAACCTCTCAAGCCTTGTATTCTGTCAGGATTAAGCCAAAGGAGTTAACTAAATTTTGACATCAAAATCGTTTTCAGGACCTTCCAAAATGCCAGGACACCAGTTTGTATTAATGTACGATAACTTTTAAAAAATATCAATTTTTCCCTTTGAAAAAATTGAGATTTTCGTCAAAAGGAAAAATTCTGAATTTAGTCTTCGTTGTATGCAAAACTATAGTTCTAAACTAGGGGAATACGAAATTTACACTCTCAATAAGAAAATCCTTCAAACTTTAGAGATAATCCATTTACGCATTCAGAAGTTCACATTTTTGGTATAACCTCTCAAGCCTTGTATCCTGTCAGGATTAAGCCAAAGGAGTTAACTAAATTTTGACTTCAAAATCGTTTTCAGGACCTTCCAAAATGTCAGGACACCAATTTGTATTAATGTACGATAACTTTTAAAAAATATCAATTTTTCCGAGTTTTCCCTTTGAAAAAATTGAGATTTTCGTCAAAAGGAAAAATTCTGAATTTAGTCTTCGTTGTATGCAAAACTATAGTTCTAAACTAGGGGAATACGAAATTTACACTCTCAATAAGAAAATCCTTCAAACTTTAGAGATAATCCATTTACGCATTCAGAAGTTCACATTTTTGGTATAACCTCTCAAGCCTTGTATCCTGTCAGGATTAAGCCAAAGGAGTTAACTAAATTTTGACTTCAAAATCGTTTTCAGGACCTTCCAAAATGCCAGGACACCAGTTTGTATTAATGTACGATAACTTTTAAAAAATATCAATTTTTCCGAGTTTTCCCTTTGAAAAAATTGAGATTTTCGTCAAAAGGAAAAATTCTGAATTTAGTCTTCGTTGTATGCAAAACTATAGTTCTAAACTAGGGGAATACGAAATTTACACTCTCAATAAGAAAATCCTTCAAACTTTAGAGATAATCCATTTACGCATTCAGAAGTTCACATTTTTGGTATAACCTCTCAAGCCTTGTATCCTGTCAGGATTAAGCCAAAGGAGTTAACTAAATTTTGACTTCAAAATCGTTTTCAGGACCTTCCAAAATGCC